>FAPJ01001727.1:6662-18570 GCA_001485985.1 Heliconius ethilla aerotome | reverse complement strand
AACCGCTTTAATACACGAAATTATACCTGTGGCCAAATTTTGTATGGACGAAGCGGAAAGTTTTTTGTAGGTAACTCCCACTCCCCAAATTGTGGGTTTGAGCACCTGACACTGACTGAACATATGTTTTGCACTTGAGAGTAGCAACTGTGTACTCGATTCAATTTTCTACCATCTGAACAAACAATATTGGCAAAATTTTAATTTCTGTTAGTTTTATCTGATTTAAGTTTATCGTTTATGCTATTTTAATTATACTTAGTATAAATTAATCTTAATAAGGCCATAGCATTTGCCGGGACGGGTGTAAGTTCGATTCCCATTAGGGGGAATTTTCAATTTCTTCGCTCTGGTAACAAGACGAGCGTGACTTTGAGTGCCGCCGTTTTAAGAACAGTCAGTGTCTCGACTTTGGCTTGAAAATGGAAGATGGAGTGCCTTGACACCCCTCATACTAAAGGGGGGATTTTTACACCTTAGTATAACCCATAATCACATTTATATAACAGATCAAACAATTGAATTAATATTTATAAAATGAAAAATCAACTATTACAACACCACAACCAAATATCAGATTACTTTAAACATTTTTAATCAAACAATAGACATTCAATGGACAAAAAAAGATCCAAATAAAAAAAATCAAAGCCCTTTATTTGTTCAGTCGTAAATTTCAGTCTAGATCGAGGACCATGAGGGCTGCCGGTAGCGTACAATAAAAAGAAGGTACAACAAAAAAACCAAATGAATGAAAACATAGTGTAGATAACGTTGTTTTTATTATGCATGGCCGATGGGGGCGGACTGTGGAACTAGTAGTGTCACATTACTTGAAATGGTCGTAAACGTCGATGATGATAAAAGTGGAGATGAATTTCTATAAAATTGAATGCTAGAAATTTCTATAGATCAAAAAATATATAACTTTGAGATGATTGAAACTGTGGGAGCATCTTTTAGCAATTTCACGTTTTTTTATGGATATCAGTAGTTTATTCTTTCTTCTTCTTTTTATATCTTCTAAAGTAAAAGTTACTTAATGCAGACAGGAGATGTAGGCAGAGCTCAACGCCGCAATTCGTCTACAATAAAAGAGAAATGAAAATAATTTAAGTACTTAATAATAGTTCAAATCATTACTCAAAGCTGTTCGCGCAGTCTTTAGGGTGTACTATAATTTTCTTTTCAAATCTCGCGTCTTCGTGAACCATTACATTATAAATTACCGCACATAACGATTATTATCTCACCAGCATATTAAGATATGAATCTAATATAGTGGTAGCGCAGTGGGACAGCGTCTGAGCTTAAACACGATAATAACTGGAGAATCGTTCCCTTTCAATATGTAAATTATTCTATTGACCCCTTCTCTGATAGATAAGGATGTCTCAAAAATTCTTCAACAAGTGGGGAAATGAGTGTCTAGACACTAAGATCCTACCCTGCTACGCGACAAAAAGCTTTACTTCTTTATTAAATACATCAAAACGGCCAACTCGTATCGGATAGTCTACCTGTCCACATCAATAATAGTTTTTTTTCCATTCTCTCCTACATTGTCTGTCTCATTTGATTGATGACTGTGGAATACTTCACGGTGTAAGCTCCTTTGGGAATACTTTATCTTTACAAGTTGGGAGTAGAGAATCATCAAATAACCTTAACGTTTAATAGAATTTTTGTTTTCTATTTTTAACTCTGATAGATACTATCTTTTACAGTCAAGTTGTATGAAGATATGTCATGTTTTGAATTATTATTTAAAGTAATGCATTATGACTACTATTATTAATAGCTTCAAGTTGTTTTCGTATAAATGAGTGTCGATAGAAGGAACCTAGTGTAAAACACTTCGGTTCGTTTAATTCATCCCCAAATGGGATTTGATCCACAACCTTCAATATGCTGTGCTGCTGCGCCATAGTGGTCTCTACTTCTTTTCCGAGTTTTACAAACCTATATAATAATGTGTGTTATATATGATACACGACGCAGACGCCGCTGCAGGCGACAGGTACTAAAAACACTATAAATTCAAACTGCTCTTTGTCCCATACGATTATAATTCATTAATTGCCGACGAACCAGAAAGTAAAAACGATCTGAATCGATTTCTAACATCGCAAATGCACATAAAAGTACTAATTAAAAAGGCGGACATCGGAAAATACGGCGGCAGCGGCGTCGAGAAACAAAGAAAGAACTCGCACCATCCGGCCAATCTCGATAAAATTGTATATAAGAGGATTAAAAGATTTATTGTATAAACCTTTTCAAAGGATATACATTTTTTTTTGGGAAAAATCTTTATTTTGTCAGTTTGCCTCTTCGTCAGTGGACGTGCCGACGCATAACTTAGCTGAATTGTTTAAGCATATACGTGTATTTGCCTCCTTCATGTTAATGTTCATTTGTTTTAAATTTGTAGTTACTTTTTTGTTTACTTTAAGAGCAGTTTTAACGTGGGCAAGAAAAAATATTGATTCACCCAAGAAAATTTGATATTCGTAGTAAAAATACGATAGAAGTTGCAAGCTTTTTATTAATTTAATTACTTAATTAAATAAAAATATAACGTTTTTTACAGCACAGTTATTAGAGAGAACCTAGCGTTTGCCTCCGTTTTTAACTTTGCATCAAATTTCCAAGATATCACGCGTTCAGTGGCGGAACTAAACACCGTGCTTTAAAAATAATTTAAATCTATTTCTAACTATGGGGCGAGCCAACAACCATCGCGTTTACAGTCAAAAATAAATCTAATACTTATCGTGCAGAAATCGCGTGCTCGTAGACAAATTCTAGTCTGGAAGGAAAGTTTGTTTGTAACCTCAGCTTTACCTTCGATTCTCATTTTGGGCAGCCAGACCCAACCCGAGGCCCCGGTCACGACTTCTGATAATTTGATTTGAGCTCGTGATCGTTTGTGATCTGTATTACCCTGAGTTATCTTGGAGAGACGTAGTTTAATGCTTCCAATATCACAATAACGTGATTTTCTAATATATTGAGATTTTTATTGGAAATTTAATTCATAATTCCAATATGTCAGTTTCATTTCGATTTTATGAATTAATGTAGAAGAATCCTGTTTTATCCCATTGCCGTAAGAATTTAGAAACACCCTTTCTTAGTGCTTCCTTATACATAGGTACTTACTAACCAAGTAACATACGTAAGTGCCAAATTTCAATTTACTAAGTTCATTCAGTGACTTATATTAAAAACATATTATGTAAGTGATTCTAAATAAACATACAGAAAATTACATAAGCTAACTTATAAAAAATATAATTTTAATCTTATAAAGGATAATAAATGGAAAAGGTTTTTTTACTTAGGGTTTAGTTATTTTTTTCTAAATATTATTTCAGATACAGACGGTTATAACCGTTTGTACAAAGTTTAAGATCAAACAGTCGCTACAATTAACGTGTCTGCTTCAGAAATTGCCCGCTCCAGCTTAATTTGCTAGAAGATTGTCTAAGTTTAAATATACTCCTGGGTGTGTTGTTTAGAAATGTGAAATATATTTTTATATTCTTAGCAGAGATAGGCAGAAAAGATGTAGAGTTGAGACACTTCGATCATTCCTTATTCTTTGAGACATAGCGTACTGTGTAGCGGAACCCAACGCTGCGCGGTATCTCACCAGATGAGCAAGAAAATGAAAAAAAAATTATTATCTTTTACCATTAAGAGAAATCATCAATCATGTATGTCATAGCTAACCCTATTAATACCTAATAAACAGTTTTGAATTTCTTTTATTAATAATATCTATCTTTTTCTTTTTACAGGTAAAATCCTATACACAATTAATGTATTTGGATGCAGTACCACGCCAATATCAGTAAGTGCAAAGCGAAAATAATAATTATAATAAACATGTCCGATATTTCGTACACCGATGGCAATTTATTAGAATGTAGGTAATATTTTTTGCTAAAATTTTATAATTTTTATTAACAATAAAATATAATATACAATTAGTATATCTTTTAAACCAATATATATATATATTTTAATTATTAACTCTTTTTATCATTCACTACCATTCAAACCGCATGATCTCCAAATCAGCTAAAAAAAGGGAGAACTGAGTGCCTGGACACATTTAGACTGCCTTTCAATAAAAACAAATACTATAAAAATATCTAAAATCTTCGAAAGAATTTCTTATTCTTTCATTAAATATTTTTTCTTTCTTTTGGCTGACAATTTATTTGTCTGTCTGGCTTCGATTGGCACAAACGTCTGACCTGATCTTAACGTAACTGACGAAAGTAGATTTCTTACAAAAGTGGATCTAAATATGTTATTGCGTTCAATTCTAATATTGACAAATGTACTTAATAAAATATTAAAAAAAAAATTAAACCGACTTCAAAACTATACTAAAATTAGCATACGCATAAACCTAAACAAAAACCAAATTATCTATACACATAATAAGAGATAGATAATAATATCTTAATTACTTTTACGAAAAGAAAGGTGAAAAATAATCAATTAATTATTTACTTGTATAATACCTACACACTCTTTAAAATTCCTTAATTAAAAAATAAAATAAACGCTAATTAACGTTTCTGAGTGTGCCCATAAGTGAGAGAACAGCGGTTAATGAGGATGTGACTGCTTAACTGGTACAAATTAATATGTCACTTAAAAATTGAGTAGGAAGCTAGTTCTAATGCTAAATCTAGATTACAAGTATTTATTACATAGAGTAACTGTAAGGTTACGTATCCTAATTAACTGATTTTATTCTTGGATTTGTATTAGTCATACTAATGTAATGAATATCTGTAGTGTCTTTCCTTTATCTGACAACAACGACGTTGAGTTCCGCCACTCTATATGCAACGTCTATAGATTTCGACGGAGTGTTTTAACACGAGGTTCTCTTATCATACTATGTGCGTGAAGCAAAAAAAAATAGAATAGAGAAAGGAGTGCCTTAACTCAATTTTTTTTTGCGTACCTACTAGATTAGTAAATATATTGACAAAAGTGTAAGTTGCGTTATAATTTCATAACATATATGGCCTAGCAAATATTTTATAATAATTTTGTAGTAGATACGAAATTTATAATGGATATGCTAATTTTAACGTCAATGTGTTAAAGTTCACGCGTTGTCACTTTTTAGGTAATTTAACTGTCGAGTATTAAATTTGAATGTAATTATAATATTTTGATTGGATATTTGTTTTTAAGATTCACGTATATATCACATATAAAAGGAAGGCCAGAGAGAACCCAGTAGTAAGTTATTCTGTTCCCCACTTTTCTCGAAATTTACACAGAAATAAAGTGTTCAGTGGCGGAACTCAACGCTACGCTAGGTCTGAAATTAATTCCCCAAGTGGGAAACGAACTCATAGCCGTCGCCATAACAATCAAACCCTGTACTAATATGTCTCGAGGGCCTCATGTAGTAATTTTAAAACAATCGTTTTACCCAAAATGTTGTTTAAACATCGCATAATACAAGTATACTAAAATAAAAGTAACAATTGTAAGAAGCAAAGAAATAGACTGTCACGAGCAGACTCGAGCCAATTCAGTTTGGTAACTTCTTAGTTTCTGTTTTATTTAACTTCGCCCACTTTGGTGATCATATGAAATTCTTATTTGATTTCAAATGAACATTCATATGTTATAAATTAATTTCTTTGAAACAGTTTCAACAATTCTTTAGTATGGAGTTTTTACTTTTTCTGAATTTTAAATACATTAATTCTCCTAGTAAAATCGAACCTAAAACTATCTCTTACAGTGAGACCAATTTTGTCACTAATATATAAATTTTCATCATGAGGTACATCAACATCATGAGCAATGACTTTACATTATATCATGGACCATAGTCTTACCAACACTTTAGTCCATCTTTTCTTTTGAAAGCCGCTTTTTTTTTTAAGCCAAGAGTCTTGAAGTTTTTAGTAAGTCTACAAAGCCACCAATAAATAACTACCAATACTTGAAATTAAATAATCCATTGTAATACGAAAACAAGTCAAAACTAATAATAACCAAATGATATTGCTAAAATATTAACTTTTCCAAGTGTCATCCATCACAACGTATAAAAGGCAATGACAGTAGTCGAGGGAATAAAATGGGACAGCCTTTGTTACTACACAAAAGTCTCTATCACCTATTGAATATCTGAATTTTCTGAATTGGTCTTGACAAATTGAAACAAACTGTGAAGTTGAAGAGTTTAGAACTCGATAACTGCCTCCAAAACGGGGCAAAGATCCATTAATTTACTTGAATTAAATCAGTCGAACATTTTAGCTTCGGGATTTGGATGCTACTTTGAAATAATGGAACTGTAAGTCGTTAAACTTTTACTTCACTGTAATAAGTCTGGGCGATACTAATCATGGAGTTTGGGTGTAATTTAATTTTTATTTTTCTATTCTATTTTGTTTGAAGAAAGCTTCTATATTTTGTTTTTCTGAAGTGTTTTTCTCATTTTATAAGAGGTAGACAGAAAAAAAGACTATTCCTAGGTCCAGTCGACGTCTTACTTAAGCACATATAGGAATAAATTAGTGGAACCTATCAAGATGATCTATCAGTTAACAAAAATTTCATTGAAATACTTACAAATTAATGTAAATAATAAATGATATTACAACTAGATACAAAATAAGACGAAAGGAACAGGTCAATTTTTTCACTTTAAAATGATGCAGTATAATGAACCAGCGGGAAGTAAGTTAGCATTAAGTATTCACGTTCCCCGAGCTGTCTCTGTCGAGGCAGTTAAAATTTCACTTGGCTAAGCAAAATTTTCTGTCCGCTGCAAAAATCTTCCCCTTTTAGGGAGAGGGAGTGAACGAATTCTTGCATAAAATTTACATCGGGCGGTCCATACAAATTACCATTTCGTTTCTTACTCTGATTAAATGTTGTAGAAAAAATATTGCTCTCTAAATGGAACAGAAAATTCTCGGTTTTCGACTCATTAAAATTGATGTTTTGTTTTTTTCTTGGGTTTTTATCGTCCCCGCCTACGATTTCCTTAGTTTACCATTAGATTTTTTACTAACGCTTCGATATTCCTTAAGTGATTCAAGTAATTGATTAATATGTTTCACTAAAAGATTAATGTTTCACTTACAAGTCGATACTAAACGTTAATGTAGATTCATACCGATATAAATGATTCTGTAGAGAGATTCGCTAATGTTCTACAAAAAGTGCAAAACTTGGCAATGTCCGTGAGGGTTTCATCCAAAAAAGGTGTGTGTTACAACATCTTTCTCGCAGAAGGGTGAGAAAACATTGAAGGCAGGCTATAGGATATTTGGCAGACATCTACAAGCTAATGATCCTCTTGATTGCGGTAAAGTGTCGCTATAAAACGTCTAGATGTTGCCAACTTGAAAAAAACAGTCACTCCAAAGTGACTATTTTCCTGGCAGCTAACCGATATTATGAGACAATTGCCTCTAGTGGCTCGAGATGCTTTGTCCCCTTGTACTTGTGCAAACTGACTTCTATCGCGTTAATTGTTTCAAATGGAAAAACTTAACTGGACCGAGTTTTTTAGTGAAATAGTGAAAACTATTTTTAGATACTTATTATTATTAAAGGAAATTGATATATCCAAGACATGATATCTGATTGCTGTAACCAGAATGTTATCAAAATCCAAAAGTCTAGACTTTTAAGAAGTTCAATTTTCTATATTTGTGTAATATTGAATTATTTCGAGAAATCCAGAATCGTGAGCGACATACAATAATAGTCTTTTAGCCGTCAGCCATTCGTGAAGCAGTCATCTGCTATTGTCAGACAATTTATTTGATATACCCTCTTTGCTCACGGCAGATGAAATCAATTTTGAATTTATAATTTAATTTACAAGCTCGCCTCTGAAAATGTTTAATTAGACAAAACAAAAGACGTATCGGGTTGTTTGTTAATATTAATATTGAGGGTAGTGCTCCTGGGCTACGATTGAATGGTTCACTGTAATTATGAAGTTGTTAGTTCAATGTTTTTGTTAAACTATAATGTTTTCTGGTATAACTTATAATGTTTTCTGGTATTTTTATTATTTATAATAGTACTAATTGTGATACTAATATTTACTTGAAACTATTTATTTATTTACTGGTATGTAATTTTAGCTTCAATCTGTATATACAATAGGTAGAGGGAACCTTGTTTTATGACTCTCTATTTCCATTAAGACACTTCCGTTCCCTGCTTTCCACCAAATTAGCGTAATGTCTGAAACACGCGGAATATGTATAGCTTAGTGACCACAAGTTTCTCTACCTCAAAAATTCAGACGCTTATCACAAATTTGAGACGATATCACGCCTGAAAAGTAAAGAAAGTATTCCTCCCTGATCAAATACAATCTTTTTAAAATTCCCAACTCTTGGAAAATTTTCTGAAAGTTTGAAATATTAATTTTTAATAATGTTTCAAGACCGCGAAACCATTGCGCTGCCGACACCACAGTAATTTTTGGACCGACTTTATTAAAAGTTAATACCGAGGCAACGGTTACTTGAGGAAAGCTTTGTTCATATTTTGTTTTTTTTTTAAATAAAGTTAAATTTGTTAATAAACAGAAGGAATTTTATCCTGAAATTTTGACCCATAAGACACTCCTTTCTCTTTCTCCTTCCTTACTCCTTCCTTTCAATCACGTACTGGGTGACGAAATCTACCACCGACTTTTACCATACTAAATAAAAGATCAATATATGTAAAAAAATCATTTATATGACAAATTTACTCAAAAATAATATTTTTTGGAGAAATTTCCGTAACTTCTCCACCGTATATAAATATTTCTCCAACGTGCCACACTTTTGTTAGGTACCAATCATAATACGTTTGCGTTGGCCGCATCAACGTTTCAATGTTCTGAGGGTTCATTAATCACAATAAATTGGCAGGAGGGGACTTGGACAGATACCCCACTCCACAGCCGTTCTTCTTTTTGCATCGTGATGGTGACGGTGACGGTGCAAATATTTTTACGCGATAATTTGATAATAGGGAGAGTAAATTTCTAAATTGTTTTAATATTTTGATTGATCTGAATTTTTTTTTTGTTCCGTGGAACTTCCTGTGTTAATGATATACGAAATTATGCTTAATTTTTTTCTTTTTATATATAAATATATAATGCAATAATGAAAGAAGAGAAGGGAAGGAGAAAATAAAAATAATTCATTCCCATTCTTAAAATAGAACCCACAATCATCGACTTTGCAATTACACGCTGATACTGCGCCTCGAATCATTGTAATGATTAGTAAATGTAAAAACATGGACCATCTTCCAAACACCAATCATCTATCTAATATTTAAATATGATATACCACGCAATCCTTCCGTCGTTACAATATTTAAATCAAATTAAACTGTGGCACTCACGTAAATTGAGCATAAACTTAAAACAGAAAGGCCGAAAATTAACAAAGCCTAAGTAAATGGGTGGAGAATTAAATATTTATGTGAAATCACGCCCTCTCTGTGTTGGTCTTGTCTCGTCTCCGGCCAAAGTAGACGAATGTCCGCTTAAAATAAATGTTTAATGTTAATAGTTAAGTATCTTTGCTTGAGCGAATTCAGAATAGCAATGATTTTAATTACAATTATTTGTTTTTAGTTTCACGCCTTATCCCTTATGTAGCAGGGTAGGCACAGGGAACCTAGTGTAGTCTAGTGTCTAGTATAAGACACTCCGTCCACTCTCTGACGTTTTTTTGAGGCATTGCGGGTTGAGTGCCGAAGTTAAACAAGGAAATAAATGTTAATAATAAAAAATAATAATAATTATAACTCATGCACGCCAGTGAGACTCAAACCCACAACTGTCGCTTTTACAATACGAAAATGACCTCTGTCTTTAGAAAATACTCCATCTTAAAGGGAATTTATCGAATCGTTTTGTAAATAACATAACTAAAGTAACTTAGAAACAAATTGTATACCAGGCTATTAAGTAAAAATCACATCTAAGCATTACGTAATTTAGTTACGTAAAGCTAACATTATATTTGGCAAAAGGTTGCGTCCCTTTGCCCTATATGTCACTGAGGCGACCTTTCTCAGTTGGTCTGAATGTGAACAATTTTACATGTTAACACTAAAATAATTTATAGTTTTATACTTATAAAGTATTTAATTTGGAAGTTTTAGTATAGTTAGAGTGTTACGGGTTCCCCCTGCTTAAAACGGGATACAGCGTGAAGCTGATATTATATATCTATACTAATATTATCAAACTGAAAGGTTTGTTTGCTTAAACGCTATAATCTCAGGAACTATTAGCTCGAATTGATAAAATATTTTTGTTTTTGCTTAAACCATTTTATTTTTACCCGTTTTCTGAGGAAGGCTACCGGTTACTATAACACTGCATATATTATTTTTATAATATGCTCGTAATTAATATACATACATTAGTATATAAATATAAACAGAAGTTAATAGTATATATAAATTACATATATATGTAAATATAATTGGTTTCCTTTGATTTTTTTTATAATTAAAAAATACATATAATTTGCTAGTGCTGGAATTGAAAGGGCGACCTTCAAACAAATGATCGTACCACCGAGTTTGACAGCAAAAATATTGTATTTTACAAACTTTGTGACAAGAAGTTATTAAATAACTGTCCAACATTGAAATATAATTAAATATCATTATAGCGGCACAGCGTCTGACTGTGAACGCGACGAACGTGGGTTTGATTCCCACTGGAGGAAATAAAATTATTAAATTGCCATTCATCACGCAACAGGGACAGGAATGTATTAATGGAAACCGAGTGTCTTATCACTATGTTTCCAGGTTTCCATCTGCCTACACTGAATACAGCGCAAAGCTAATAAAAATATAGCTTTATATACGTATGTTACAGGGAAGGCAAAGCCAGTGTTGGCGTAACTTAACACCACGTTTTGTCATTCTACAATCATTCCACCAATAGGAATCGAACCTACAACCATCAAGTTTAAAGCAAACACACGCATATGGTAAAAAGGCATTTAATATGTTAATAACCCTTAATGTGAATAACACTTTAAATATTATAAAATTATTGAACCCACCAGTTAACGGTTATACTCATAATCTTTTAATTACTAGTCAAGTTATGTGCTCGTTTCTTAATTGAAATCAATTGGTTTTTGTCACTGAAATTTTATTCAAATCTTTAAAAAAAAAAATCAGTTTCACGCTTTATCCCGCATAGCAGTGGTAGAGAAAATCAAGTGTTTGTTGAGTGGCGGAACTCTTTCTTTTTCTTTTATATCGCTACCACACGCAATACCTTCAGACTTCGGAAAAGTGGTGAAAGGAAATGTCTTAAAGGGAACAGAATGTATTACCACTACATTTCCAGGTCCTTAAGCTTACCCTGCTGTTTGAGGGATACATACGTGAAGCTGTTAAAAAGTCCCTATAATCTTTTTAGATTTATAATGTTCGTATAAAAAATATAGAAGTATAGATAAGAAGTGGAATTGAACACATGCCCTTTTAACTATAACATTTTAACTGTAAATTTGATTAATCATTCTACTATAACATATTCTATTCAAGGTTTTCTCGCTTCATTATGCATGCCCTAAGATTTCGATAGCGGTGTTAGCGCCACCTGGCCTATTAAGAACTGGTTTCTGTGGATTTTTATCGATTTTCGTGATTTTTTAATGATTTTTGATGTTTTGACACCGACTGTGACCTGATTGGAAAGTGTGTTAGTTTTTACGACGGTTGTACGTTCAAATTCAATTAGTTTTCATTACGTTAATAAGAATAATACAGAAAAAAGGCTGTTTTTTCCGGTATTCTATAACTAAAGTATTTTTTGATTTAATTGATTTATACAAAATGTCCC
>FAPJ01001698.1:0-19674 GCA_001485985.1 Heliconius ethilla aerotome | reverse complement strand
TATTTTAAAAATATATATAATTATATTCAAAACAGAATGAATCATTTAAACAACTTTTATATATTTTTTTAACTGCCTCGCTCCTGTTACTCACCGCCTGTCACCTTAATATCAGATGGAATTTTGGCAATGTGGGTCATGGAACATGCAGCGATCTTGAGACATATCTTATGCACAAAATAAATCGGTAATTAATCTTTCATATGCATTCAATTTACACTGAATAGCGGTAAATGCTCTTTTTAAGGTTACTTTCAAAATATACAATTGAATTTACTATTGAATTTACTTTTAGTAAATTATAATTATCAGCCATTTCAATTGGCTGTAGTATAACTGTTGACATACACCATATAATTTGCCGGGTTGTAAAATGTTATTAATTAATTATTTACTGGATTTTTATTTATCAGAATAATGACGTGCATCACAGAAAAAATATGTATTTTTAAATTCTTAAAATAAAATGGACACAGTCATATATGGACATATATGACATATTAAAATTAAACTGTGAAACACTTAATGTAATTCAGCATAATTATAAGATATAATCAATTGCCGCCTAAGCTTAACGTAGCGGGATTTGAACTCGCGCCTCTTTGGAATAACACTTAAAAAATGTAAAAAAATAATCCTATATTGGATTATTTTCAAACTATTTATTCTTGCTAGAAACGTTACGAAAACTTACTTTTGTTGGCGATTTGTATGCCAATATTGCACAAATCGACGAACTTTTTACTGCAAATGTTTGTAGAGTTATGTAAATATTAGTGTACACTTATATCGACTTGAACGATTCAAATATTGTAATAGCTGAACGACAATTTAAAAAGCTCTTTGTTTATAATAGACAAATGTTACTAAGAGGTTTGTAAGACTGTCGTGGCACTGTGGAACAAGCGTGTGACGATAAACGCAACAGTTTTGAGTTCGATTCCCACTCAGGGAAATGAATTATTATCTTTTAATATTTTCATTCCCTCGGTGTACCTGCTATGTACGAAATACAGCGTAAAGCAGAAAAAAAAATACAGTATTATTTTTAAATTCCAGATAATTTGTAAAGAAATTACGCCAAATGCTAAGTTTTCTAAGGATTCTTGAAAAAAATACAATTAAATACTATTATTTAATTGTATTTTTTACAACGGGACAGATCCCGTGTGAGCTTCGAACCTACAATGAGTAGAAACAAGTGTATAAGAAATTCGACAAAACTCGAGCGTTAAATAGAATGTACTGCTTAAGTCGGAGCGCTTGGAAGGAATGCAAGATGCACGGGTTTAAATCCGAAAAGTCAAAATTTTGATGCGTTTTATAATAAACATCAATTCGCATCGTCACCATTTTAATTTATTATTATATAAGGCTGAAACATATCTCCCGTCTTATTTGTAAATGATAAAAAAATCAAGTATTTATTTTAAGATGAAGATTCAAGGTTGCAATGATAAGAAATTTATTACCCTTTCAAAACAAGCTGAGAGTGTTCCATAGTCAATGAATTACTGTATCTTTTTCTGCTACCACCTGTCATCAATTAATTATAAGTTTTTTGCGGTCTCTTTAAACGATGTCGTTTATGTCAAATAGGAGTTGCGAATGTCAGCTTCACGCTGTATCCCGCATATATTAGTGTTAAGATACTCCCTTCTCCATGTTCTACCGAATTTTAGAGATATTGCGTGTCAAATTTCAGCGTGCTACGTCGCGTACTTCCGACTGTGCCTTTTCTGTACTAATTCCCGGTAGAATTTTATATATTATGTAGATGCCACTTGGAAAAAAATAATGCAGGAAGACTATTAAATTTTGGAATATATATTTTATAGTTTAAAATTTTGATTACAATATATTTTATAAAGAAATAAAAATATTGAAAATATTTTATTGTGTTCCTGGAATTCTTAATCACTACATATAAATGTAGGCAGAAATAAAAATATTTTTTTCAACGCCGTTCATGTGAGATTTGTATTGAAGGTAACACCGGCTTTCTCAGAAATAAGGCCGCGACCAATTTATGTCGGCCAACAGATAAATAAGAATCATTCACCAGAATTTCAATAATATTGCAAGTAATATCTGTAAAGAGCATTATTATGCATTATTTTGTTCCTGTGAAGTTGGTAATATTGAAAAATATTAAGTTTTTTTCACCTTCACGCTGCTTCCCTCATGTAGCCGGGGAGACAGAGGGAAAGACACTAGTGTTAAGACACTCCGCTACCCACTTTCTGTCTGGAGGTATCGCGTATTAAGTGGCGGAACTCAACGCCGCGCTTTAAAAAAAAAAAAGTATATGTAAATGTCCATTGGGATTCCCAACTTACAGCCAGACGCGATCGTACTGCGCCACAACGGCCTCCACATATTTTTTTCACATTTATTGATGCTGTTTAAAACTCAACCTAACATTTACGATATAAACATTACTAAATAACATATTAATATCTTCACGCAAAAAAGATACAGCACGTGAGGAGAACCTTGAGGTTACGAAATATTTTTGTTTCAAGATTATTTACAATCGAGAATAGAAAATAGTGTATTCAGTTGCAAAATTTATGCTGCACATACTCAGGTGCTGCGTACGAGTACGTGGGCGAAAAAAATGTTGCATATTTATAAAGTTTATAAAGTTTATTATTTAAATTGAAGATCTATAGTCGCTTATAAAACTAAGTTTCTTAGTTGTATATAAATTTCAACTTTCAACACGCTATTGCGTGACATTTTGAGAAATTTCTTGAATTTACACTAAAAGTGCACACACACAAAACAGAAATAATTTTTCTTTGCCCACTCTGTCATGCAGGATAAGTCTTGAAGCAAAAAACCTAAACAGCATTTGAATTTAACAATATTGAAAGAAAACGAAAAAAAAACAATGATTCCAAGAAGAACAAAACGTTTATTATTTACTAATGACCAATAAAATGTCACATTAACATACTCGTACGTATATAGAAGAAGTTCCATTTTATTCCTTTTAAGGTATGCTAATAAACATATCTTTGAAAATATATAACAGCTTATTATCATGTTAGCATATCAATGAAGAATTCTCATACTAATAAAATATCTATATCACACAACATTATGTTCTTAGAAATACCTAAGAGGCCAGTCGTGGAATGATGATGATGATATTAAATATTATCATTTCTCTGCTCTGATTTCGAGACAGCGCAGAGTTGAGTTCCACCACTCCACACGCAATGCCTCCAGAACTCGGCGGAAAATGGAGAGCGCAGTGTCTTAGCATTAGGCTCTCTCTGCCTACCCTGCTACATGTAGAATTCAGCGTGAAGCGAAAAAATCTAATTTATTATTATCGGCTCTTGCTTTTTTGTGTGTAAAAATACATGTAAATAAATTTCATGACATAGCTGGTAATGAACCAAACGAGTGCGATTCGGTGCTTGTAATTTCGAAATTGAGCCTCTCTTCTTCTCTGAATCATACTTTAATAAACTCAGAATACGAGTATGAATGGCTTATCAAGATATTCACTCGCTTTTAACGGCTAGTATTCAAAAGGAAGCTACTAATTCTAAATATTTACTTTTTATAAAAACTTTTTCTGACCTACCACATTTTACCTAGTAAAGCCATAAAAAGTGATTTATCACTATTGCTAGCTACTCTTTACATATTATTCTTATAATACCTAATTTCAAATGATCTCAATCATTAAATTACCAATTAGTAAGTATCTAATGCAACAAGTCAAACAAGGGAGCCCCGAGACGCGCGTACCGCAATGCGGTGTAACTTCTACAACATGAGGCCGACAGCAGTCAGCAACTTTACTTATTTACTCAATGGCAACGATCCAAGCATGAATCCTATTTACTAGACTTGCAAACACAGACTAACTTTAGGATTTTTCTTCCCTACTTTATACTAGTGCCTGGAGACATAAAATAACTCACAATATTACATATAAATAAAATCAAATATGCATTACGAGAATATGTTAAAATGGAAAAGCACTTTTCCAGATACCTTTAGATTATTTTCATCTCCGAATAATTTAGGAAATGGGTTTAAGACGAAGTGGGGAGGAGAGTTCCGCTGCTAAACAAGCACTATCTCCTATTTGGGCGGAATGCTCAGAAGCCAGTGTCAAAACACTGAGTTTCCCTACCGCTTGTACTACATGACGCGTGAAGCTAACAAAAATATAACACATCGGCTTAGAAAAGTTACGACTTTTGACTTTCTACATTAACCTAATCCGAATTTTGTGCTAAGCTTTTGTATAACGTTCAGGCAATTTATTATTCCATGTTACTTCAGAGGCTTTTAGGCGCGCTAATTAATTTCATTGGTGTTTATTCGCATATCGTAAAACGCAGTGAGACCGGCGTCTTTGTTTCATTATTTACGACCAAGTGGTATCAAGGAAACGAGGTTACACTTTTTAGAATCATTCTTGCTATTTATTCTCAAGGTAATAAATAATAAAAGGAAAAAATATACTGTTTATAAAAACTACGTTTGAAACACTTTGATCTTCTAGTTTTCATTTTCTTTAAAGCGATAAACTCTATGAAAAATTGGTCAAAACGAGTCGGATTCGCTTAGCGAGGGTTCCGTACCATTTTCATAATGTCTCATAAATTTGTGATTAATAAGCAACAAAACGCAGCTTATAAAACCAGGCATATATATAATAATTCAACAAGACGGCCATTATAAAGTTTGATGAATGATGAATTTCCACCGCTTTGACGTTACTCATGCCTTACATTTGTTACTTGTAGTACGGTAGATTTCATTAAACATTTTTGTACGTTACCTCATCTGTCCCAGAAACGTTAACGTTGCTTATAATATATGCACCCATAAACTAGAACTATTAACTGGAGATACTACTATACGTTGGTTAAATAAAATTATGTATAATATGACTATATTTTAGTTTCCTAGAATTGTGATAAAGCTTAGACTTTGTTATAGAAAGTCATCCTCAATCGAAATGTAGGAAATCGAAACAATGTATTTCGTTCTAAAATATAGATATTTCAGTTAAAAGAGAACATCGTGACACAGTAGAATAGGGTCTGACTATAAACACGATGGTTGTGGTTCAATTCCCACTCGGGAAAATGAATTAATTTTATTTCACGGTGCGTTGAGTTCCGCCAATATTCCAAATATCTAATTCGTCAATATTGAATTCGGACGGAAAGTGGAGAACGGAGTGTCTTTACACTTTCAAAATTGTTTGAAATTAACATTTTGATTGATCAATTTTGTTTCGATGTTCTTTAAAACGATTTTTGTTTTTTTTATTTTATATATTTTCGATCCAGCTTAGATTATTTATCCTTAATTAAATTGAATGACCTTAGCCAAAGTTTACAATTTGTATGCACTGCACACTATCAAACGTGTCGGTATTTCGACCTGCTTTATATCTAATATCTCTTATCTGCGGGTTTTCGTAAGATGTTTATCGTACGCAAATGTGGGAAGCGGTCCAAGGTCGCATGCACCTAATTGAAAGAAATGTACGAGTGGATATGTGCCGATGGTGTAGCAACTCTATACTTTATGATATTGTGAGATTTTTATATACATTATTTTATAAATTGAAAGCGAACTGTATTTAAGTTATTTGTATTACCATAGCAAATATTGTAATACCAATAAAACATAAATGACATATAGTTTTAGAAAAAGTTAAAAAATACGGTTTTCTATACCAAACGATACAAGAGCTATAGAACGTGCTCTAACTGTATGAATTTGAGCTGAGAGGATTTGATTGGTTTACTAGTAACATCTGAAGAATTCCAATATTTAGATCTTGGCTCCATCATCACACCAGCTAATTTATAGCATAATATTGTATTGTCGCCTAAGCTAAGTATAACTGCCAAGTTTTATGAGGATACAATTATTACAAGTGGTTGAAATTCAGATTCTTAGGTTTTATTGCATAGTTACAGCTCGACCTAATAAAAGCGTGTTAATATACGCTTGCATAGAGTTTGTAATTATTCATCATTTGAATTAATTTACAAACTAATTTTACAAATATATAATAACAATTTGTAATGGTAAGTTTTAATCATAATTTTAATAACATTAGTTGTGCAATTCTTTTTGCTTTTTATCAAAATCTAATCTTAAAAATTAAAATATATAATAATTTTAAATATACATATATCAAAAATGGTATGGTGCTTTGCCATTACTAGTAACAAAAAATATTGAAAATGAACTAGATAGCCACCCATTTTTTTTATGAAGAGTGGGCGGGCAGAAAGTTCCCTGCTATCTTGATATTGAAAGTCCAGTAGAAAATTTCCCTTTATAGTTTCCGAAAATAAGAAACGTAAAAACATTTAGTCGATGTTCAATATAAATTTTAGTATAATTAAATTAGGAAAATCCTACCAGGATTCGTAGTCACACCATACTACTCGACTTGCAGTAATAGCTAGGCGAGCAACGGCGCCAGTTCGCTATAAGTTAATTTGTTTTTATTGTAACGCGACCCATTTGTTAAATGTCTCATTGAACATTATTGGAAAATACATATCGACTCGTTGCGGGTGGTCTTTTATTTATTCAATCACCTGTCGATTTGTGTCAACGCTCATTGCTGTGCGTATAATCGTATATTATGCGAAGCTAAGGAAATTACGCGAAGATTTATTGATGATTTTTCTTAAAAAATAGGGCTAAATCCCTATATTTATTTTTATACTTCTGCTGTGTGGAATATTTACCTATATAGAGCAATAAGTGAGTAAACCTGGGAACCTAGTGTTAAAACATTTTTTTTCATTAAAACATTTCCGTTCTCGTTATCAGAGATATTAATTGTGTATTTAAATAATAATGTAATTAATATATATGATAAGGAAATTTGAAAGTCAGACTATAATCTAGGTGTATAACCTAGTATAGTATTAATGAAAAAACTAGGTTGAAAGTTGCCACTGTCTAGCCTACTTATAGAGAATACTAAGCAATACAGTATAGAAAAATTTTAAAAGACGAATATAATAAACAGATAGAATATTTTTTTTTCCAATTAATAACTTTCATAGACAATTTTAAAACACACAACTCGTCTCTATTTCGAGACCTGCCCCACATATAAATCAGTGTTACATCCACTGGGTTTATGTGCACACTCCCACATCATACAATATGAGAGCTTTATATTTAAATTTCTTCTTAAGCCGCAGAATTAAAGCTGCAATTCCCTTACCCTCTACAATTATTTGCAATGTTTTGTATTACACAATAGACTCGGATTAAATGTGTATTAGCCTTGAACTGAAGGATTTAGAAATATTTTACTATTTATATTTTTTTGTAAAAACATAAACTATGCTATATTTATATACCATTCGGAATCGTATGGGGCATAAATCTTTCTATTTATGCACTCCTACTTATTTTAAGGCTACTCGTCACCCAAAACGGCGAAATTTTAAATTAAAATTTTGATAGTGTTTTTTGTAACACTAAATATACTAAATAAAAAAACTTAAAACATTCTCACAAAAACCTTGAAAGTCTCGTCGGTTTTGATTCAATAATTTCCGAAAATAGCCAATGAATTGAGAAATGCATGCATATTTTAAATTTTACAACATAGTTTTACCTGAATAACTAATAATATTTTTTATAAGCTTTAAGAGAAATCAATCTTATAAAATTACAAATAGAAGTTGTAAATTTATTTACATGTATAGATAGAAAACTTACTGTTCCACAAGATAGCTGTATACGAGTATACTGTGTAATACATTAACAAAATGCAAAATGGGAGCCCTATACAATTTGCTTGCAACCTATTACTTGATTTCTCTGGGGAACGAACAAAAACATGTAATATTCACTATTTATATTTTAATAACATCTAAAGTATTGTATAAATAAACATGTTATGATAAATATTTTTTTTTACAGAAAAAGATTAGAGAGTTGGCAAACAATTTTACTCGTATAATATATACCTACATTTGAATAAATCAAAATGTGATGATGATGGTAGTAGTGCATTCAAATGTCACTTTGAAAGTTTCTGAAGAATCTTTGATTTTGCTATTAACAACTAATATATCGGTGTTTGGTATAATTGTATCAACTGACAGACAAATGCCATCTCAGTCTATCTGTGACGAGGCTAATGTAGAGTGTTCTAAAATCTAATTTGAATACCAAAATATACGTGTTTAATCGAATTAAACGCGTATATTTTGCTTGAACTTTAAACTACACTAACTCCAATAATAGTTTTTATCAAGTATCTTCCATGTAGAGACAGCGATGAGTTTTATTTTCTATATAAATAGAAAATAACGACTCCGACTACGTTTTAATATAAATGTAAATTAGAAAACGGACATGTCTTTTATAAACTCTTGATCATTTTAAATGAACTAAAAGATTGATGTGGCATTTATCGTAACAATAAACAAACAGTCAAGACAATTAAAATATTCCAAACATTATGACTACAATTAGCAGATTCTTTCGTTATGCGCCATTGTTTAATATAGCGTATGACATCTTAATAAACTTTTAGTTTCCGGCTCTGTGGGTCTGTAGGTTAATTATGAATGATATGTTAAGATTTATCTTTAGATAAATAGTAGTCTTTAAATTGATGCAGCGTCAATATAACAACATTTAAACTCCTTTTATATGATATTATTAGTCTTGTTGCGCAACTTTGCTTGCGTGGTCTGAAAGGAAAAACTTAAAAAAATCCTTTTTTAGTGCTGTACAACCTAAATAAAATCCAAATTAACTTTTTAATTCCAGTAGTTTTACCCTATGATTAGAAATGTCCGATTAAAAACAAGAAAGTCGACATTTTACAACATTATTTAAACAGCCTTGGCCTTGAATCTGAATATTCTCTCTATCTGCAAAATACTTACATAATAAATGATATGTTACGGCAATATCTTAGGTTTATCGACCGTACGAAATCTCGCAGCAAAAACGTCTTATCTTGTGCCATTGACCTTAATGCGAGGTTCGGTTAGGTAGTGCTGTATAAATACTATACAACACTACATAGTACGACTGACTACACGATAAAAGCAACTCGTACGTGAATTCACTTGAATTTTTGCTTTTTTCCTGTTTTAAGTATTGCTTAATAGACAGTACGCTTTACTAATCATATTATAAACTACGGCGTTAGGTTCCGCCATGTAATAAGCAATGTCTCGAAAATTATAAGAAAAATAAGGAACGAAATATTTCAACATAAGATTTCTTCTACCTATTAATATAACATCATTGAACTTATTCTGAATAAAGAAGATATTTAAGTCGACATTATCTAGTAATTGGACTCATTCAAAGCAATAACAGAAAAGAAAATTTATTTTATTTGAAAAAATGACATCAATCTCTAAATAATCATCATACTCAATTATCCTATCCTACATAATATGTATCCTACAATCCAATATGAGGACGAACTATTGCTAAGAAGATTACGTCTTCTTTTAATGTCGACTAAAATACAAAGCTACAATCTTTACAAAGCAGCCATTACATTTTAAAATGAAATTTTATAAGTAGAAAGTATTACTTTTTTAATTGAATAAATGAGGTTACAATAATGTAAGAGAAATTCAATGTGTTTTTTCAAAGGATATTCTTATATTACGTGCGACACGAGATGCGCTGTACTTAAAAAATAAATAAAAAGCTTCAACGGTGTTAATATGTGAAATTAAATACTGTTGAAACTCACGCAAAATTACTTATAAACATATTTTAAATATTGTATTTTAAAAAAGCACTGCAGTTTATTGAAGTTTCTTGGTCAGAAGTGTCTTCCAAGCCAATAGCTTTACGTAGAGATGATAATTATCTATTTTTATTGGGAGGGAAACACCATGTTTAATAAAAATAAAAAGAGTATTTTTATATATGGTACTGTAACTCGTCTCTGTCTGGCTGTATGTATATGACAAAAATCTATTATTGAGCTCAAACCAAAAAAACCTTTATTTTAAGTAAGTACTTCACATTTTACTCAAAAATCCAGAAATCTTGCAAATTTTACACGAAATCAAAGCGGAATTCGAATAGCAAACAAAAGGCAAATAAATTTACCATGCAAATACCTCACGTTTGGTGGTCACGGAGCGAAAAATTTCTTTCTGTGGCGTCCGGTCGCTCGTTTAGCCTTTTTGTTTGCGGTTAAAGCTTGTGACACACTAAATGTTTAAGTTGGCGTGTAAATAAAGTATATAATATAACGTTTGGTAAGATTCCTCTACTCTAATATTTAAATTTATTTCTGTATTATCGATAATTAGTAATATTTTTTTAGCTTCACATTTTCTCTTTTATATATCAGTGTTAAGACTTGGCTTTTGTGTTAAGACCCTCCGTTTTCCTCTTTGTCTCGAATTTGAGACACTACGTGTTGACTAGTAATACTCTATGCCCACTTAGTCAAAACATAAAATATGTATTATATTTTTGACAAATAAAATAGCACTATAAATTTAGATACTTGGGTACTTACCGTCTAAACGTAAAATCGAAAAGAGACTGAACTTGATTGAGTCTTAAAGTAACGGTCTGTTGCTTTTCTTCATGGAATCGATATTCTCTTATCTGATATCGATCTTTCTTTATCTATCGTTCGTTCGTTCTTCCTTCTGAATTAAACACCGTATTAATTTAATTAATACCATACAAATGAAAGTTAATACGGTATTCTCTGTTTAATTAAATTATCAAAATCGAAATATTCCGTAAAAATTATCTGTGTTAAAATATATAAAAAATGTAAATAAAAGTGGTAATCTCAATTATTCAACCTATTAAAACATATGTTATGAAAATGAATCACCGGTACATTTGTCATAATTTTGATTAAAAAATGTATTCAAATTGTTGGTAAGCTTCCAAAAGTAGTCATTTTCATAGAACGAGAATTATTCCAAAAGATTTGAATCATTAGAACTTTAGTATTATCCTAGTTGTGCTAATTATTACTTTTCACACGTGTACTATATAATTTTGAATAAACTACTAAAGTGAACGAGAAAACTAGAGATCCAATAATCGTTTTCAACAAAAAAAATAGCAGTGGGCGCGACCGTTCGGTTCCCATTTGGGGAATGACATATTTCATATTTTCATTTCTTCGCTTTGGTAACGAGACAAAGCGCGGCGTTCCGCGTTGAATTCCACCTCTTAATACGCCATGCCCAAGAATTCGGCGGAAAGTGGGGAACAAAAGTGTCTTAATGGGAAACAGAGTATCTTAACACCGTGTTCTCGGAAGAGTAAATAATTTCATTTATCGGTTCTGCCAACACAAATTGCGACGTTGAGTTCCGCCACTCAACACAGTGCAATGTTTAGAATTTGGGCGCTAATGCATCAGTCTAGTTTCTAGCTTGCTTCAACTTGAATTTTGCATTTTTTTGTTTCAATTTTAAGTACAAAACCTACATACATTACATTCTCAGTCAGATCTTAACAGTCCAATTTATCTCACGTCCCGAGCCTTGCATTTCCCAAAGTAAACGGCGAACGGCGCATCCGTTGTTTTTTAACGACCGCCCGAGGTGAAAGCGATACCAACGTGAGTGGGATGTTTTTGGCGATTTGTCATCTTGTGTCAACTTGATTTATTGTTGATTCCATATTGATGCTGTGTTTTGTGGACATTATGTCTGTTTTAGTCTATTGTGTAAATAATGTCTTAATTTTGATTTATTGTTATAGATTTTTTAGTTATATACTTCCCTAATTTTATATTAATGTATTGTTAGGTAGAGAAAGGGACTCGGAAGTGGAAGCGGATATTAATATGTGCAATTAAAACCTACATTCGGGACACAAATCACAGACACTGCTCCGCGCCTTTCATACAGCAACGTTAGGGTTACGGCATGGTGAATCATCAAAGGCATTTATTCTTAAGGAGTTTATTCTTTACATTAAACTAATAAAATATTTGAAAATTATTTTACAAGATATTTGCAGAATTAGGAAATATTATCGTACCAATGTTATAAAACGATTAGATTTTTTTAACTCTTTTACAATCTAAGAAAAAATCATCAAGGAATAACTAACTAAACATACGTATATATACAAATATAAAAAGGCACCTATAAATATAACTTTTTAATGTAAAAGAATTCAGACGTCATCTCCATCAACCTTCTATTACCCAGCAGATTATAATAAATGTATTTGAGATATGATCTAATAATGAGTTACAAAAATATACTGTACTTTTAACGTCAGTGTATCACTATCCGCGCTGGGCAGTGACGTACGATGTCTATATTATAAATAAACTCATATTAGATATGTAGGTACTAAATTTGAGGCCCTTGTAGCGCAGCGACAGATTGTAAACGAGAGTTGACAGAGGTTGCCTGTTCGATTCCCGCTCCGAGGAATGAATTATTTTCATTTACCTGCCTATTTGATTTCGTTAACATTAACACTTTTGAAACTTTTTAAAATAAATTTCTATTAAAAGGCAAACAGGTAAATCAAGAAATGACAATTTACCAATACTTTAGCGGGGATTTACCTTGTGATTGTACTAACACCTCATGCATAACAATGAAATTCGTACATTTATTCCTAGAAAATTAACTGAATACAATTGATATTTCTCAGATTACTTTATTCATATTCAACAGATAAGCCGTTAAATCCTACGTGGTATATGAGTTTATGACATCAACTTAAACACCGATAATCCTATAGTAGCCCTCGAAGGCCGATGTATCCGGGCATCACGCTTTACGACGAAACAAAAATACCGATGTAACTGCGATAAATACCTCACGACCTTAGAACAAATATATAAACATTATAAAACCCTAAACTAGTATCAGGAACACTAAACGAGTGAACAGA
This sequence comes from Heliconius ethilla aerotome, assembly GCA_001485985.1. NCBI lineage: Eukaryota > Metazoa > Arthropoda > Insecta > Lepidoptera > Nymphalidae > Heliconius > Heliconius ethilla. The sequence continues at coordinate 6,765 of FAPJ01001698.1, read as the reverse complement.
TGTGTGTTTTACAAGCTTATCTATTTACCTCTATAATAACAATGTGTATTATCCTTTAGATATTTTATGGTAGCATTGATTATTTTGTTAGAGGATTTTTAAGGATTGATTGCCTTGTAGAAGCGTATATTTATTAAGTTTTAATAAAATGTAGAGTTGATGAATTAGATAGACATCCCATGATTAAAGATTCCAGATTGCACGTTAGATCCAAAGTATTCAAAATGTCAATACGCTACTGCGCTACGCAATTGAAGAGTTTCTGACTCTCGAAGATTAGTTTTTTTTTATTTCCATAATTTGGCAATAAAAGAAAACTATTACGTATATTTATTAACAACACACATGGGTCAAAGTATTGGTAAGAGGACAACAAGTGCGTGGCATATTAAAATTATATTTATAATTCAAATGAGATAATAAACTTCTTTTCGCATAATCCTCCAGTAACTCCAGCTTAACACACGTTACTTGTTGCGGACGAGCGTTGCACGCGGCAAGACAACGAGCCCCTCTCCGTAACCACTCAAGTGTTTGATCTATAAGTTCGAGCACTCTCGTCCATTTCGTTTGAAGTGCATCTTCACTCCCTAGCCTTGCCTATAAAATTATATTCATAATCTTTAATTTTTACGTGGTACAATCATATGCTAAAGGCTGAGATTGATAATTAGTTATATTTAATTTATGTTTACTTCATTCACGGAATGTTTCGAATTCTAGCGAAGAGCGGAGAACGGAGTGTCTTAACACTAAATTTTACTTATCTGAAAAAACTAAAGCTAAAGCTGCACTTTTCTGCACATGGAATATATATTGCTAAATGTGAGTTACTTATAATCCTTCATTTAACCACTAATTAATTAAAATACATCGACTGTACAAAAAAAAGCGTAAGCTTTAAATAAAATATGACACATGAGCTTACAAATATTTTTTGTTCTTCTGTAGATACAATCAAGTTTATTTTCATTCCATTTATAATTATAATAGAAAATAATACATGTAAAAGATTAGAGTTCTAAGATATCATAGAAAAGAAAAAAGTCATCCGACCACCCGTCAACGGCGTGCAACGTGTCCGCGTGACTGGCTGCGGTTGAAGTGTCGTATTGCGGCGCATCTACATCATTAATGCGGCGCTAAACCATGACCGAACTTGATATTTTAAAATTTAAAATAGATTTTAGATAATTTATGATTATGGGAGATTTACTTTTGATGTGCTATGATTTAAAATATGTATGTAATATGACTTGAATAATATGTTAGGCGTGTTTGTTAGAAAACGCCAAATACAAATATAATATAACATCCGCCTTCGCTATTGTTTGAAAAATAAACTATAATAAAACTAAGATATTTGAATACGAAGTTCCAAGAGTAATAAAATTTAAAGTAGGTTATCGAATATCTTGGAATGGGGACCGGTGAGTTCAAAGGCTGGAGGAAATTGAAATTTCAAGCACGGCTGCCGTCAAGTCGAGCAATCTAATAACTTTGATATATGAATATGCAATTTAAACATAAGGCACACGTTCTAAATGATCAAGAATTTTTTGAATAACCTTTTATTAACTTGAAACACTACTAAAACGAAAGTATACTGAAAGGTAATAAATGTACGTTATTAAAAATTATTCATAGAGAGCTTCTTATATGATGTATTAAAGGTTTAAAAGACTCGGAGAAATTAATTATTTGTATCCTCTAGATTTGGTAACAAGACCAAGTTCTTCTTTGAGTTCCGATACTCCACACGCAATGTCGTAAAAATGGGGTTTCGCTTGTGTGGAACGAAGTATCTTAGTGCTAGACTCCCTCTACATGCCCTGCTAATACAGCGTAAATCACTCACCGTCAACAGAATACAATTGAAGTGTAATTTATCCACAAATCGCATAATTTTATAGCGACATGCAAGAAATAGCATTAAAATTGGAACAGAATACATAACTCTATTTCGACTAACAATAAACATAGCAAAGCGCCGCTACGAGTATAATCGTGTTTATGATCGACATTAAGACACTTTTACAGGCTAAATCTAGATTTCTCTCCGACTGGACTTTCTAAGCCAACATGTATATATACATGTCACCATTGCAGTAGGTCTTCTCAATCAACAAGTCTTGTACTCGTTGCTATTTAAAGTTTGGCAAAAGATGGAGAACGCAGTGTCTTATCACTTAATAGATTAAGCGGAGACAACTTAGTATCAATCCGAGTTCAAGAATATTGAGTGGCGGAACTCAATATTTGCTTTGTTTCACCAGAGTAGGGAAATAAAGACAACTCATCATCCCGAGTGGAAAATAAAAATATAAATACAATTTTCTAAGGTCCTATGATAATTTCATATAAAATCAATCTAGGTCAGAATACATAATTTTTGAGCTTATATAAGTTGCAGTAGGTCACTGGGCTCTTCCCTAGGGCTATTAGGGTTGAGCTTGGCAGTTTTACCTATGTCATTTCAAATGTAAACATTTTCTATTAATAAATGAGTCAAAACAAACGAATATGATAGAGTCACATATGAAGTGAATTTTAGAGAAGAAAATTCTAAAAGAAAGGGCAGGTAACACGAGGCACGACTATTATTGTATATATCATTAAAAAAGTTTTTTTTAGCTTTAGATTTCCCTCTAGTGTTAAAACACTTACATACTTTACATCAAATTTTCAAGACGTTGCGCGTTGAGTCGTAGATTTTAACAAGGCGCTTTATTTTGGCAGGGTAGGAAAATGAAAATAATTTAAATATACATAATTCTTCCGAAAGGGAGTCAAACTCACAGCCATCTTGTTTACGGTCAGGCGATTTAATGCTGCACCTCGACGATTACTGAGCTTGTTGGATAGATATATAGATCATATTAACATGTTTTTATTATTTGTTTCAGGTTACCCTCCACCGATTCAAAAATAGTTTTTCAGTCTATACTTATCTTCAATTTCTTCATCTTACATAATATCAATATGACTTGATAATTTTTTTATCATCCAGTGGTTTAAGTAAAAAGTGTAATTTACATAATTTATAACTCAATATATATTTTTTCGTGAAAATTGTGTCAAAAGTGTCGGTGTTCAAAATGGAAGCTTTAGAGAGGAGGGGGAAGCTGGTCGCCATCGGCGCTATACTTTTCATCCTTTTTTGGTCTCAATGTAAGTATTATTGTATTTTCTGCAAAGTATTTCTACATCCATAACGTTTACAGTCAAATGCTATTATGCATAATATTATTATTGTAACAGTACCACGACGACCGTCATATTTTAAAAATAATTTATTTAAATCTAAGCTCTTGTAAATCCAAGCTACATACATCATTTTAAATGATACGCAAGCCTTCATAATAGAAGTTTATAGTTCAAACCTTGAACTAACATATCGCTAATCCCAAAGACGTGGTAAATGTCAACTGAATACATGACCTTGACTGTCTGTGATGTTCGCCCACTGGTTATTGTTATAATAATCCGCTTTTAATAAATATTAGTTGTCACTCGACTTTGCTTGGATTGCTTAGCGTATTATGGAAAATCTCTATTTTTCCGTTCCTGTTCCTGTATTTCATAATTTTTCCCTCCTCCCTTTCCTCTCCTTAACCCACCAACATACCAAATTACTTGTGCGTTCGATTCGTCTGTGCGTTATGTATTAGTCACTTAGTAGCGGTAGAGTATTATAATGAAATGTCTATTTAAAATTCCTTATTTTTATCTTATATAGAATATTAGGTGTTATATTATAAGCCTTTATATACAATAGCTTCAATTTAAATAAATTATTTTAAACAATTTTGGCGACTCATCATTAGTATAAAATTTTTGTGAAAAAGTAATTCAAAGGTGAAATATAAATTTACCTTTTCACCTAGTTTCATTCCAATTTTTATAATAAAAGAGTTTCGAATTGCAATGAAAATTATGAAATTATTTAAGCGGAATGTAGAGAAAAGAGTGTTTTTACTTCGCTTTATTCATCGATAACAAAATATAAACAAACGATGAAGTGTATTGGTGTATGGTTATTGTTTGTCACGAACTGCAACGTAAACAGCTTTATTAGATTAGCCTGCAATCATATAAATTGCTTATTACATGCTCGTAGCGTTCAGCTGTGCGATTATTTATTTAACTTATAACAAATATTATATTAAAACAATTTTTTTAAATATTGTATAACAAGATTTATTTTTTATATTTTTTTACTCTAGTCAAAAAATTAAAAATATCTTAAATAACATTGAATGTCAGCTACGCTTTTAGTATAGCCTTGTTTTTAAAACCTACTATTGTTGAGATAAAGGTATTCTTCATTTGTAATACTGTCGTGTTTAGTTTCAAGAACGCTAACGGTTTACTAGGAAAAGGCCAAATTACAAAAAAACTTTTTTTAGGGTTAGGCTAGTTTATATTTTACAGTCGATTATGTTATTTTTTTTATTAATAATTATCAACTTTTATAATAAAATATTAAAAAAATAATAACTTAATATTATTTGTGTGTGTAATAATGTAATATTTTCTATAGGCAAAGGGGTAGAAGGCAAGAATCACACAAAGATGTCATACGTGTGTCCACCACAATTCCTAAGGCTGGGGCACAGCTGTTATTTCTTCAGTGAAAACAAAGCAACGTGGCAAACTGCACTGTTCTCTTGTAAGGTAGGTAAAAAAACATTTTTCCCGTCGACTGACAGTACTGACAATTGGATGTAACTAAAAATACAGAAGGACTTATAATAACTTAATTAGTGGTTAATTAGTATTAAGCTGTCAGAATTGATTATATGTATTAATCGGTAACAAAAATAACTCGTAAAAATTTGAATAATATGTTAAATGAAAAATAAAAAAATACTTACATAAAATATATAAATCGAGATTATATTATTTGAATGAGTTACTGGCCATTATATAGATTAAGTAAAAAGTATTTACATGTAAAATATATTTATACGAGCTTACAAATTGTTATGTTAAAATAAATTTAAATATTTAACTATTTCATTTTAAAATTATATAAATAAATTATTAAATAATTGTCGAATATAAAACTTTATGCTTCTTGATTTATTTATTACATTACATATTTCTTAAAATTGTGTGCAAATTTATTGAAAAAATTATTCACTAAAATTATTCATTGCAAAAAAGAACATTTTTTTTCATATAAAACATTTGAAAAAATCTTGTACGTATTAATTAAAGTATTAAATGTATAATATTTAAAACGATATTCATGTTTACTAAATAATATTAACCATATCTTATAGCAAAAAAATGGTACTTTCTATTATAAACAATAACATTTCGACCAACAAAGAGTTTTGTATTTTGTAATTATTTCTCTCCGTCCCGTCCTCTGGAACTGAGCAAGTTCATGTGAATTCTTTCTGCGCATTAATGTAATAGTAAACTCAACACTAAGCTAATTCAATGGACTTTTTCCGTATTTTGAAAAGAGATAGCAGTGCTGCTCTAATAATCTCTTTCATGTTTACTCACGTTTTTTAGCAATAAAAAGTGATATCATATACATCTAGTAAGTCAACATTATACGAAGTGTAAATCCAACCCGGAACCATTACATCTTGAACTTGTCACCACTATACAACCGAGTTTGTAGTACACTTGAACCAAAATTTACATATTTGACCTTACTACAGTAAGCGCTATAAATATTTCGCGTGTTGCGTTACGATGTACAGTCGGATCTATTAATTCGTTTAGCGTAGCTATCAATGTGATTGGGATTTATAGGTGCTGACCAGTAAGTGCTACGTCCTTAACATTACTGGTGCGCTTGTTTGACACTTGCCTATTACGCCAGCTGTCGATGATTTAAATTGTTTTTAAAATGCGATTGTGAAATGACTTACATATGTTTATTTACTGAGAGAGGGATACTTCTTCGTTTTCCAATTAATTAAGAGAATTAACTATGTATAGAATTATGTAAAGATAAAATATAAACAAAATAAGAAAAATAGGGAAGCCCCCTTTCATGGTTTATAGGTCGCTGCAAAAATCTATTACAAATAATATATAAAATTAATTAAACACTAGGTTTTATTACTAAAAGTAAAAATAATGTCAAGTATATTAATTTTTATATGATCATATAATGATATTTACTTAGAAGTTTTTCTTAACTTGCCTCGCCTACACTAGTTACTAAAATTATTTGGGAAATCAATAGGATGTTTTTATTGGTCGAAAGCCAAAAAACTAATTTTAATATATGTTTATATTCTATTTAAGAAACTAGTCAAATGTTGCCTTTTTAGAACAGAAAACAGGTAACATCATTAAAATATAAACAATTCCAACGATAGGAGGATCTACTACCAGTAGATAAGTGTTTTATTATCGTCGTATGTAATTCGTCGAATGTACTATTAATAAATGTCACCAAGAATGCAGTTACCTCATATATGTATATCTAATTATGTATTACTATGTTGTTGAAAATAATAGTTAATCCTTTGACAGTTTTCATATATATATGGTAATGCGTTAAACGTAATTTTCTGGTGAGTTGCCCGGTCGATGCAAATATGTGAATAATATCAGTGTAGCTGCCGCTATGAATATAGATTGTGTCGGATTACAGATTCACGCTATAGTAAGTATTAAACTTGATTTACTGATTTACTGGAAAAATATGTTTTTTTCCTATAGCGGAATAAACAAAGAAAATTTTCGAGGCATTGTTTATTGAATGGTGAAACTCAACACCACGTTTTGCCT
>FAPJ01001697.1:0-12920 GCA_001485985.1 Heliconius ethilla aerotome | reverse complement strand
TTATTATATTAGTATAGATAAACTGTTTTCAAATGAAATTTAAAACCAAATTGCAGAAAATAAATTAGCATTTTTGAAATAGCTTATTCTTCTCAAATGCTAAATGCATGTAATAATACTTGAATAGTGACTTCTTTCATATCACCATATTGGATTTTAAGTAATATCAATGTTTTAACTTACCTTCAGATTAACCAAGCTGAGGAGTCAGATGCTCACAATATCGGTGGCGGCCAAGCTTACAACACGGGCGCCCAGGCCGGCGGTGGTTTCAATAATTATCTGAACGGAGCTAATAATTTCGGCAGACAGTTTGGTATGGGCGGAGCATCCCAACAAGGCATCTTATTTTAAATAATATACTAAGAATTATTTAATTTAAAAAAAACTAAATTATGTACATAACAGTGTTGACATGATATTTATACTTAGATAATAAAAATTATTATAAGACACTCCTATTTTTACTTGTAACACCTGGGTCAAATGGGATCTAACGTTAAGACACTCCGTTCTCCACTTACCGTCCTACTTTCGAGATATTGCGTAATAAGTTGTATTATTAATTAGTTAATTTAGTTGATAATCAAATTTTATAAAGCTTAAAATTTCTTAATAAAAAGTATTTAGAATCAATAATATTATAACTAAAGTATTTTATCAAGAGATTTATACTTCAATAAACCATATATTAAAATTTAAACGGACAATATGAGTATTTAGCATAAAGTTAGTACTTGCAGGTTGCATAATATGAGTAGGTAAGTAACGGTCACCCAAGGATAACCACGTTTTCTGAATTCTAAATGAAACTGCATAGCTATATTACCGCATTTTGCATTAAACTTATTTGCTACTACTAAAATATAGCTTATACATTAGATTTTTCTAACTAGAAACAATTTTTTCAAGGTGGGCAGAGGGACAATTGATAAATTAGTCGTTGCGTTAATGTCATTTTTATTCTTTTCGAAATATTGTGGTAGAGTCTAAAATACTTTAAATATAAATAATTATTTGGCCGTCGTACACAACGGCGCAAAGGCTGAATGTGGCGATGAGATGGTTGAGTTCGATTTCCATTCTGGAAATTAATTATCCCCATTTCCTCGCTCTGGTAAGAGGAAAAAGCGAAAAGAAAAAAAAAACCAACGGAATCGCTTAATGCTAGGTTCCCTCTGTCTACCCTGCTGTGCTGCTGTGGCACACATAAACTTATAATTTATAAAGAAAAATACACTAGGATTAAATAAACAATATTCTGCTTTATATATTACCCTTTTACCTTTTAGTAACTTACCTTTTAGTACTAACTCATATATAAAAAGTTTTAAAAAATTCAGAAGAGAATTCGTACAAATGCAAATTTTTCGAACAGGCCCAGCACAAGCAAAGCAAAATATATAAAACCGGTCAAGTTCTCAAAAATTTGCAGCATTGGAAATAAAAGCGAGGAATTCAATAAAAGTAGGAATAATAATTTTATGAAAAGAAAGCCTCAGCGGTCTTTTCTGTTATTCTGAATTAATTCCCGTCAATAAACCTTAACCATAATAAAATACATATAAAAATGGATCGTAAATTCTAAATTTAAACATTTATTTATAAAACACTAGTGTTACCCTACACGCAGTGTCTCGGATTCGGACGGACGGAGTGTTATTCGGAGACGGAGTGTTTTGACACTAGATTTCCTTTTCACACTATTACCTTGTTATGCGTGGCGCGTAACAAAATAGAAAGACAGAACACCGTTCCAAAACTGTAAATTATCTGATAATATTCATTTAACTTATTTACCGGTAATATATTGTATTACCAGTAAATAAATTAAATTACTAAATATTCCATAAAAACTTGTTTTAAAAATATAAATTTCAAAAACTTCCATATTCTATGAACTAGTAGTGTTTTTATATAAAAGAAGATAACTTATAAATCATGTATTTCCTAGACACAAATGAAATGCCGCATTCTGTCGAAGTGTCGCAATGGGTGGGTATAGACTGACGTAAGCTAAGCCTAAAGACTAAATGCGGCTTTCTGAGAATATAAAGGAGCTATTCGTGCTGTTTCATTATTATTTGATGTAGAAGGCGCAATTGTTTAAAGAATGTATAAAGAATATATATTAAACTGTGAAATAAGTATATTATTGCAAAATAATATACAGTTAAAAACACTGCAATCATCTTTTATGCAACAAGTACTTACACTACAAGTGCTTTAGAATGTTCCCGGAGTTTACCAGTAACCTCTGAAGAGTACCACTATTGAGGTTCCAGAGCTAATAGCAGGGCAGTTCGATCCTATATTATTGTATGTATTATACATTTACAAAAATAACAAAACTTTTAAAAATAACCAATAAATAGTTGGTATCATTACCATGTGTTCATAAATCATTAACCTCATTTTTCCCTGTATATAGGTGAAGGTGGTTCGTTCGTATACAATTTACGAGCGCATCTAAGATTTACGATGTATGACGCACAATTGTTGGAAAACGCAATATCTTCATGACACGAGACTGCCATTGTTTTTATTCAAACATCTTTATCAAAACGTACTCATATAAAAAGTTTTGTTTTCTTCAGTGAATTTTTTAATAACACAACATACAAAATAGTGTAAAGATATTTAAAAGAAAGGTAAAAACACTATGTTGGTCCTTTGAGCCGGATGCAAGATAGCTTCGTCTTGAATAAAAGTCAACGCTAACATTAATGAGTTTCATCCACAGTGCAATAACAACGGCTAGCTTTCATAATGCCAAGAATAGTCTGTAAGAATTTCATAATGTCATATTTTCAACAACGTGTATATGATAAAGAATTTTAATAAAAAGTGCCTTCAAAATAGGACATTATTGCTCAGGATAATATTATACTCATTAATACAGACGAGAACTTGGAATTATGATTTCTTAGAAATATTAATAAAAAAACTTCTTATTTTTATTCATAGTTTATTTTTTCGAGCTTTGAAAGCATTTATGCTATTAAAACTAACTAGAGCTTTCATTTTAAAAATACGTTAATTTTTAATTTTGTGATTTAATAGCAACAGTTTTGTAGTATATAGTTATTTAAGATCAATTATCTATACGTGTACATTTGATAATTATTTTTATATAATGTATACCTACATATTTTTACGTTTTTTTTATTTGACTGTTTAGGTCGTCGTTGCCCAGGGTTGTGGATTCAATTCCCAAGAAAGCTTTTCGAAGAAAGCTAAAAACTTTAAATTTGCCACAAATTAGTTAATTTTTATACCTATTACTTTGACTGTTGACTTAAAGAAATCTAAATTATGCCTGTATCGCTTATATCTCACAGTTAAGCAGAATCCGTACGCATTTTAGATGGATAAAGGCACTTAGTTAGTGGCAGCGATCTAACCGCGTGAGATATTACCCCCTTTACTGCGGCTTAAAACTAATTACTTACCAACTGGAAACGACATTTGAGTAATTTTATTAAGTACCTGTAAAAAAATAGATATAATTATTACATTAGTATACGATGTAGTAAAATTTGTTCCCTCTGTTACATAGAGTGGCATTTTAAAAAAAAAAAATCCCCCCGCCATAATAAATGCAAATAAAATATTATTTTTATATTGACAAATCTATTAATCCTATTGAAATAGAAAAAGATGATATAGAAGAGATATTTTTGTAGAACTGTCTTTAATTAATAGTATCGTCAAGTGCTCATCACTTATTTCCCAAAATTAATTAAAAAATCCCAAATACCCTTCCAGTTACAATAAAATCCGTATTTTGTGGTTTATCCCACATTAATTTTGAAACCCTTTGCTCTATGTAGAGCCCTGAAAATCTCATTTCCTTATTTATTACATGAATAGACTCATTGAAATAAAATCTATTTACGTATGAACTTCAGGATAAATGAAGTGATATTTTCGGGTTACCAATTTATATATAATTAGTATTTAGTAGCAACTTCAAGATTTAATCCGCATTAAAGAAATAACCTGTTGTGAAGATACTTTGTTCTCCGCTTTGCTTGTTGAGTACCGAAACTCAAAACCGCACTTTGTCTAGCTAGAATGGGGAAATAAGAATAACTCTTTTCACTAAGTGGGGATAAAAACCATAACTGTAGCGTTTAACGCCAGACGTTATCCCACTGCCCCATGATCGCCATCGAAGGTTGTGGATTCGAATTGCATTAAGAAAGTAGAAATTGAAAATAATCCTCGATCTGATTCAACTAGGTGACAATGAATGAAATTGAGAATGGGGTTACTAAATAACTTAAAAACGTTGTAATATTTTATATTATAAGTTGTAATATTTTATGCAATATCGTTATTTTCAATAAAATTAAATAAAATCAACAACGCTGCTTTCAAGGAACTGGATCCAAGCATCGAACATTAACATACGCAAACAAATTTGAACTCGGCATATGATTAAAACAGTTTCATGATAATTTAACTTTTGTTTTTGAACTTCCCAATCAATTTATAGAGACATCAAAATTGAATATGTGGCGGAAGTAATGTTTCAGTTGTACTGAAGGAAACGTTTATATATTAAAATAGTTTGCTTTTTAAGTAAGTAGGTAATAAAATGATTTTCAGCAATACAAAAAACAGAGCGGGTCCTCTATTGTGGGCACTATAGGCATGTCTAGACCGTTCAGGGAAGGTTAATCGTGTCGCTGAGTCGTTGAGTTAGACTCGCTCACTAAAAGATCCGTAGCAATTTCAGGATTGTAGGTCAACGGAAAGTACTATTTATAAAAGTTAACAAACTTAATGATAACGATGATTTTTTTACGAAACACTTCTACATTTTCACTTATCGTATATTTTCCTATATTTGTATTATAAGTTCTCGCTTCGTGCAAAATTTCATAATTGTACTTTTACTATAGATTTTGATTAAGCGGTAAATTTAATACTAAATGGAGCAAAAACGATGCTCATGGGACCTGAATATTTGAAACTGATTTCAGCTTGATACTTCTAAGGGATCTAAAGGTAGGCATTGGCAGACAAATAACAAGGTGATCCTATAAGGGTTCCATTTCTTTCTTTTTAATGAACGGAACGGTATAAAAATAATCGTGGAAAGTAATAAACGGAGTGACGTATATTTTCTGTACTGCGTACAAGACTGAGGGATATGTGAAGATCAATCCCAGCTAAGCTTATAATATATTTTTCCCCTTAATTACTATCATTATTATGAAAATCATAATTTAAAATAATTGGATGATATCGGAATGGAAATGGACGAGATTTATGGTAAATCGTAGTCTTATAATTATAAATGGAATGAAAATTTTGTACGATGAATAATAACAACGAATGCTTTGTGTTGTGCACATTCCATATAGACTGGCGGAACTCATCACCGCACTTTGTCTTGTTAACAGAGAGAGAAAATTCCCCCGAGTAGAGAAGGAGACTTAATAATAATGCACTAGGAAGCTCTCAAAATTCCTCTTCCTTTTTAATAGTATTGCGACATTGTAATAATATGCCGATGTTACATTAGCGATAAGCGATGATATCATAATGTCAATTGATCCCAATGTTTATGTTACGTCAAGGCTAAGTAGATGTTAATTCAATATACTCATAAGGATTTAACGTATCTTTTTAATTTTTAACCGACTTCACGAAACATATGTTTTAATTTTGATCTGTATATAAATGTATAAGTATGTTGGTATGTTTGTCTACAAATTTCTTGAAAACTAAAATTTATAGTGAAATTATCCTATGTAATATAAATTCGGTATTATTATTTCTTATTATAATCAATGGATTCATTTCAATCATACACCTCTGCTGAGAGCTCATCAGTTCATCAGTCATCACGCGATGTCTTAAAAAGTCTTAAAAATAAGGGAAATGTCTGACAGTTCTAGTAGGTTCCCTCTGCATAACACTTATTTAGACCGTATAAAAATTTGAACGTGGTGGGACTAGAACCCGTGCTTCCTGGAAACCGTCCCTCTGCATACCCTGCAAATCGGAAATAAGTGTGAAAAGTTATCGTTCATTCTTTCCGCGTCTAACACAATTTGTCAGGTCTATAATAATAAAATCACAAGTGGGCAAAGGCGAAGTAACCAGCTCTCTTGGTGAAGCCAACTATAAAGTTCCGCCAGACATTAAGTGAACGGCTTGCTCAAAAGTTTCTCTACAGCTTGACTTTTATAAGGAACGTGAAATATCACCGGCAAGTTCTAATCGAAGTTTACAAGCCCTAACATGTTGTAAATTCAGAAAGCTGTGTGAATAATTGAGATAATTCTGGGAGAGCATTACTAAAATTTTCTATTATATTTTTCACTTTTTTCACTGTATCCTCCATATAGGCAGTAGAGTAGACAGACGGCACCGATTGTTAAGATATTCCGTTCCCCATGTACAGCCCAGTATTGCTTATTACTTTTTATTCTTGGATTTTTTACAAGATCGAGGACATGAAAATAGGCCATGAAATAAGAATCGAATCCACAACTGTCGCGCTTTCAGTCAAATACTGTGCCGCTGCGCTATATATTTTAAAATATATTACTATCAATCAATAAATAGCGTCCTGATGTATTTAGGGAATAAATTTACTAAAATATAAAGAAAGCAAGTTTTTGAGTAACCACGTTCGTTAAAAATTTCGGTAATTAAAATAAACAACTTATCCACCCACCTACTATACTCTAATAGTGACAAGCAAATATTAACAATATGAATAACCTGCAAAGTATAGATAGACAGAGACCTTGCTGAAACAATACAACTAATGCGGTGTAGCGGGTGGACGTGAACTCGGCCGTCAACTCTACTATGTCACATAGTCTTCCTTTTAGCTTAACAATTGAAACTATTGCAGAATATAGAAAAATAAAAATTTAATTAAATCAGTTTCACGCTGTATCCCGCACACAGCATGGTAGGCAGAGAAAACATAGTAAGACACTCCAATCCCCACTTTCCGCCGATTTTTTCGAGGCATTTCGTGTTGAATGGCGGAACTCAACGCCGGGCTTTTAAGCAAAACGCTTGCTTTATTTTTTACTTAGTGCCAGACCGAAGAGGTGAAAATATTACCCTTACCTCTTGTGCGCCTGCGCCACAACGGCTGGAACTATGTAATGAAATCTAAGAATCTAAATTACACGAATTTCTAATTGCTGTATCATCATGTATCTTGGCAATTTTATGTAGATTAGATAACAACTCAATAAACGGTACCGTCACTATTATATAATATTTACGAGATCAGTTTCCCTCGACGTATCTAATAAAATATATAAGGAAAAACATAAATACATTAGATAAAAACCCTACCTGTAAGTACTACCCCGTTTAATAAAAAAAAACCTTTAAATTATTAACCAAATCTTATTACATAAATCTTATTAATAATTCGCATGAGGGAACTTAGTAATCCTATAATAGGATCTGGATTATCGACAATTGCTATCGCTTAGACGCGCCCGGTGTCCACGTAACGTGGTGAGTATAACCGTACCTACTTGAGTAAATCGATATCGATTATTAAGCCCCAAAAGTTGATTGACGAAGTTGACCAACGGTACCTTGAAGGAAATATATTTCTTTTTATTTACTTCTTTTAGTCAATACTCAGTAGAATAAGCGTAGGATCAGGACTACAAATTTAAAAATAGATGGTGATAGGCCTGAGCTGCTATGAAGCTGAAAAAAAATCTTGTATCAATCATTCCTCATTCTAACTTGTAAGATCGGCGATGAATTCCGCCATTTTACATGCAACGCTTCCAAACTGGCTGACAATTGGAAACCAAAGTGATCCACGACTAGCTTCTACCTCGAATATAAACGGAGCTTCCTCGAATAATATAATACGTGGCATTCAGTTTCTCCACCTAATACATAATGTCTCTTGCACGTCAAATGGAAATCGGAATATTTTAACACTAAGTTCTCCTACTCTACCAAAAGAGATAAAAAATTTGGTAACGGCACCGGGGCTCCATTAAATACAGCAAAGAGTTTCATAGTCATTGAGCAGAGAGTATCTATGTGAATCGGTACTCCCCTCCGAACAAAGGGACAAGGGTTGACAGATGTCATCTTTTTAACTGGATCCTTTTAGGGGATGTTAATGCTTTATGAGCTCTTAATACGCGTCAATATGTTTTTTTCAGGTATTCCTGTTTTTTTGGGACACACTCTTGAATACATACTGATATAATACTACCGTCGCGTCGTAGCGAATCGACATAATCTGAGTGAGAACGATTCCCACTCATGGGGATGAATTATTTTCATTTTCTCACTATGTCATAAAGACAGACCCCGGCGTTAATTTCCGCAACTCAGCACGCTATGTCCCGAAGATTGGGCTTAAAGTGAAACTAAAAAATGTTTGCCGTTTTTCCATATATTACTGGAAACCAACGAATAATCTCTGAAATGGACCTTATATATAGAGCGAAGTGAGTTTTATTTCTAAGCATTGCCTCGAGTGAGAATCAAATCCAACATCGGTTTCACCTAAAAATAACTTTCTGCACACAAATTGAAAACAATAGTAGCTCAAACCAAAAGTTTCCATTACTTAATACTCGTGAGAGGTCCAATAACCGCGGCAAATGGAATCTGAGTGTATGTAGTCGGATCGCTGGATGGACGTCGTTTGTTACATCGATTGGGCCCTCGTACCGTGAGTGTAGCAATCATGGTGATAGATCTCTAAAAATCTTTATTTAGGTATGCCTATACGTATAAAAATATCAGACATTTTATTTTTGTGGTGGAATATAAATTTTAAAGTTTTTAAAAAGTTGACATAATACCTATAACATAAAAATTGTTTATATCACGCTAGAAAATAACAGAATTAACAAATAATGAATAGAGTGTTTTGACAATACTGTATCCCTGCGTATACTTCTAAATGCGGGATAAATTGTCAAGGTAAAAACTAGTAAAAAAAACTTTGATCAGCTTGTTATATTTAAACAAAGTGAGCTCGCAGCAAACATAAAAAAATGCGATACGAAAAATATAAAAAATATCCAAGTTAAATTGAAAATGTTCACATGGGCTTGACAAAAATCTCTTTTATACTATCAGCCACAGTATTGATTGATATGCTGAGTTTTCAATATTACTTCAAAAAAGAAATACTATAACTTTTAAATATAAAATACCCATTAGTGTTATAGTTATTTGTTTTGTGCAACCATTGAAACATGCATAAATATGTAGGAGAAGTTTTAGCTTCTCCTTTTTCTCTTTCTTCTCGGTTTAGCTAGATTCTAGTTGGGTTAAGCAACGTCTACTAAAATCAGATAAGTATGAAACTGATATTTAATGTCCTTCGTCATTACACCAAATGAAATGTCAAGACAATTAACATTTTCAATAATGAAATTGAAATCTATTATTCTTATTGACCTTTTATAATTAGAAATATATATTTATGCGTCGTATATCACCAAACTTAGGACGGTAGGCCAAGCTACTACTGTACCGGTAGTACTGTATTAAATAAAAGCTTGTAAATAAGTAATCTCTTAAGTGACTGGTAATAGAGATTTGATATCCTACAAAATTAATATAAAATTCCAAAACGAAAGTAAAATTATCGTAAAACTGTTTTAATATTCATATGCCGGGTTCGAATTTGTTTGTGTATGATAATGTTCGATGCTTGGATACGGTTCCTCGGTAGCAGCGGTGTTGATTTTATTTCATTTTATAGTAATTAATAACTGTATAAAATATTTCCTCCACCAGATATTATTTACTTAACGTTTTGTTATTTTAGGGCAACAATATTAATACATATTCCTATTAATATCAAATACTATTCATTGGACATTATATTATGCCTTTCATTCATGTAAAGGCAACAATAAACTAATTATAATATTGTAATGTTCCAGTATAATCTGGAGCCTATGCTATGTGGAATTGGCATAGATAAACCGTCTAACCCATGAATGGCAAGCTATTCTCTTATGATAAGCTTTTTCTCTTCTTTTCTTGCCATTTATTTTAGAAATGTTGCTCACAACATGGCAGAGACTGTAAGTCAACGTTGTTGCAACGCTTGCCAGATCAGATCCGATATAAATTAATTTGTATACACTCTGACACCTCCCGACTGCCTCAAGATTACTTTTAGTCTCATATTACATACGGAGTATCGATTGATAATATTTCGTTTATTTATTCAAAAATATCCATTAACCTTAAGTAAACTGACCTCGACGTTGCGTCACGAAGAAAGCTCACGCCGATATGATCTCACACAGCTATCGGCCCTGAAGAGCGATGGCCCGCATGGGAAATTAAATGCTTCTATCTACAAATACTGATACAATGTATTCAACATTCATCAAATTCCAAGGACGCCATGGTTTGCTTTAATATGGTGTTACGTATATAAAGATTGCATTCTCTTTCGTAGAAAATGAGAAATACCACTACTTTTCCTTCTTCACTTTCTGCCGACTTCTGAAGGCATTGCGTGTTGAGGGGCGGAACTCACTCATTACTAGAGCCTGAAAATATGAAATATTTCATTTCCCCAAGAGGAAATCGCAGAGTTGTGCCCCTCCGCCACGACTAGACTCAAATTATTTATTTTAATATTATTTAAAATTTAATTTTTCTATTGGATACTTCATCAATCAACGAAGGCATATTGGTACCTATAGACACTCTACCTATCGCAAACAACTCTTAGATAGAAACAGTATGAAATTTTTGTCTTCTTTTCAATATAAATCGTATGGAGGGCGGGCATATTACAAATTTGTTTTAAATTCCCTCTCTTCCATAGCATATGCCAGTCAATAATCGACTCCTGGAAGTTGTGAGTCACGTGGGAAATTAAGCTTTGCCTGAAAACGGACTGCTTATTCCTTTTACTTTTATAATACAGGGGACCTTCGAAATATTCTACCAGATTCCCTTCTGCATTTTCATAACCATATAATTTGATTGGCTGAAGTTTATTTTTATTTTCAAATTGGTTTGCAAATGTGTCTGTTTAACTTCATCATTGAGTTTAAAAGGTAGAGCAAAAGTGTTTTAAAAATAGACGAGCCTTCCCAAAACGTACGTTTTCTGAAGAAGTAAAAATTACAAAGAAAACTAAATAAAAAATAAAATATACCTAAAATTAGAAATAATAGCCTTATATAGCCATTTCATACCAGTGTAGTTCAAAGCCCAGGCCTCCACTACGAATACGTTATCGAATGTTCCTCTGATCTATTCATGGATTTATTAAGATCCTATGCGGACTAAACGGAGACTTCCATTTCATGTATGAAGGATAGTTTGCTCAGCAGGAAATTGTGTGTGAAGAGATTTATGTTGATATTCTTAAAGCTTTTGTATGATTGAAAATATGTTTTCTTAGATTTTTAACCTTTGACTTAAAAGAGAGGTGTTATAAGTATAAATGTATTGTTAATGTGTGTTTTCTGTTAGAACGTAGCTCGTATTTTATCAAATTTTCTTTTCAGCTTGCAGAATTAGACATTTAGAAAATAGTTTAATATTTTAACTTTCCACTGAAACAAAATCCTCGCTGTGTGTCGTATATATCAGAGTAGGCAGAGGGAACTTTGTGTTAAGACGGTCCGTTTCTCACATTTCGCCGAATTGAGGCAATGCGGTTTATAGAGCGAGAAACAAAACGCGAGAGATAACCAAACACAGTCCAACACTGGGCCACAAAGGAAACCAACTATATTTATATCAATAAAATAAGAAATTATAAACATTATAAGTACCGACCGCACACGAATTATAGTTCAATGATTTCGTCACATCTTGTCTTCCTTCATCATAAAGGCCTTCGCCATAAATCTTTATATAAAATGGTCTATCTAACAAATAAAAAATAATTCAGTCTAAGCTAAACTTTAAAAATAATTTAAATTATTTCGTTTTTAAGAATCTCTAAACGTCACGCTTTGTCTGCCACTAGAACGAGTGCATAAAAATGATTTATTGCCCCGTGTGGGAATCGAATCCACAACCGTCATGATTACAATCAGTTTATGTATCGCTGCTGTAATTTAGAAATCAAAATCAAGTATTTTTTATTGGTAGACCGTAGCGTTTAGCATTCCGTTCTCTCTCGTTTCTTCGCTAAGGGACAAAACCTAAAGCTAAAACACTCCTACTAGTAACTACTACTACTTTTAGCCTACTCTGCCAATGGTGAAGTGAAAAATATAAATAAAAAATATTTTATCAGTAAATCTTTTAGATGAACCACTTTTGTTTTGGCAGGCATATGTACACTGAAGGTAAAGCGGACGTGTCGCCTGTCTGCGTGACAACAATCGAAGATACGTGAAATGCATTGTAATCGACGTTCAGAGCAGTTCATTGAGCGTTGTATGTTCTATATCACTGCGTATGAAACAATGTTTTTTTAGCTTCACGCTGTATCCCGCACATAGCAGGTTAAACAGAGGGAACCTAATACCTAAAATGATAAGCCTAATAAATGTAAAAATAATTCTAAAATAAATCTAATCTGCCTATAAGAAATTTTATAAAATATAAAACATCGAAACATAGATATGAAAATCTTCCCCGTTCACGTAAAATTTGTAACATAGCTAAGATATATACATACCAACATAAAAAAAATACTTATTTTTAAGAAGAAATTCGCTATATCACTGATTGTAATAAAAGTGTTCATAATATTAGAAAAGATAAAGACAAAGGACTTGGTGTGATGAGTGAGGGAATTTGAAAGGTCTCTTAAATTAAAGAGGACTTTATAAAGGCAGTATTCATTGATATATTTGAAAAGATAACCATTTTAAACGGTTTTATTTAGCTCACCCCGTTTGTTTGTTTGTTTGGGTCAAATTTAGTAATTGAAATTTAACCCTCTTCCCGTT
>FAPJ01001681.1:6001-18326 GCA_001485985.1 Heliconius ethilla aerotome | reverse complement strand
TTAAGATACTTCGTTTGCTACTACGGTACCTATGTCCGCCTTTTCATCATAAAAATATATATTGTTACTGTTTTAAAATTATAAATTCAGTCTGGTAAATATAATGTCTTATTAAATTTTACTAAATACTAGTGACCGACCGAAGATTCGGTTTCATCATTCTATACATTTTATTGCTCAAATATGATATTTTAAAAAAAATGGGTTTCGGTTTTCATCAAAACTGAGACCAAAACCGAAGGTTCGGATTCAGTGTCGGTTTCGGCTGAAAATCATGTTTCGGTGGGATATTACTAAGTACCAATTCAATTGCCGTCATCATGAGCACAACACAACGGACTAAATATATGACTGTATTACAATACCTATAATTATTATTACCTACGCGTATCACAATTATAAAATTACAATTAAATTACAATTATAAAAAACTTATTATTTAATATTAACTGAAGATGCCGGATTAAAAAACCCTATAATAGTTCAATTCTATTTTTAATTATGTTAATATTGTACATACGGCAAGTGGCAACACACAATATTTCAGTTTTCATAGAAATTGTCAATTTTTGTGTTTTAGTTTTTATTGATACATGTTATGTATATGTTTAATACCTACTTTGCAATAATTGATCTCGACAATATTTTTACAAAATGATTAATAGGGATATGCTATTCTTATTTTGATAGTAAAGAAAGTTTGCTTAGTCAATATGTTTTCAGTAAGTAAATCACTTTAATTACCTATTTATTTTCATTTTAAATGCAATATTTACATTTATTAGTATTGTTATTTTCAGTTTATATTTCAGATTTTAACAGTATTAGTGAATCTGATAATTTATAGTTATGGATTCTATGTACCAGGCGTTGCACCAGTTGAATTTAAGAAAGGTCAAAGAATTGAAGTCAAGGCAGTTAAGATGACCAGTATACACACTCAACTACCATATGAATATTACTCATTGCCACTATGTATACCAAAAAATGGAACCTTTTTAGACAAGTCCGAAAATTTAGGTGAAGTCTTACGAGGTAACCGTATTGTCAATACCCCTTATGAGGTACATATGGCAGAGAATATAAAATGCAAACTGTTATGCCATAGACAGAACAATCCTATGAACTGGAGTGTTGAAGAATCAGAAAAGGTTGCTAGTCGCATTGAACATGAATACTTTGTACATTTGTAAGTTTTTGATCATTGGTATACTTTTCAAACATTTTGTTATCATTTATATTAAAGAAATTCAATTCTTTATATTGTTATTATATGATCTGTTATCATTATTGTTAATAAATTTGAATATCATATTTAGGCAGTCATTACTGTAAACATGATGGGCGTTGGTTAAATTACTACTCAGGGAATTATTTGAATTCTCTCAGTCAAGTAACAAGACAAGTGTGTCAATAAGTTTAGTATTAGCACTCAACAAAAAATATCTGGAAAGTTGGGCAGTGGGAACCAATGTGTCTTACTACTAGGTTCCCTCTAACTACATTGCTATGTGTAAAATAATACAGTGTAGACTAATTTAAATATTATGTTGATGATATTTTAGATTAGTTGACAATTTACCAGTAGCTACAAGAATAACAAATGCTGACACCTCTGAGAGGACTGTTGAGCAAGGATATCGGTTGGGATTCATGTCTAAAGGGAAAGCATATATTAATAACCATTTAAAATTACTTCTTAAGTACCACAAGCATAGCCAGTAAGTTAAAATCAGTACATTTTATTATTATTACAAGAAAAAAAAATTGTGACACAGTGGGAATTGCCCTAATTGTTTACTGTAAGTAGTAAATACAATAGTAGTGTGTTCAATCCCCACTAGAAAGGAATAAATTAATTTCTTTATCATCGGGTAGATATAGTGTAAAGTTGAGTTCTGCCACTTAATAAAGATGGAACTGCAGAGAATGGAGTGTCTTACCACTAGGTTTATACTGCACATCTTTCAACATGCAGAATGAATTGTGAAACTAAAGAATATTATGTTTACGATTTTAACTATATTTTGTTTCAATTAAAACAATTACATTAGAACACTATTGCACTTTTTCAGGGATTCTTATAGAGTAGTGGGTTTTGAAGTAGAAACATATTCAGTGGACAAAGATGAATTGGCATTTGTGGATGGGTCTTGTCATTTCCCTTCTGAGACTAAGCCCCAGCTAGTAAACGAGGACACAGGCACAAAGTTATTCTTCACATATTCAGTTGAATGGGGCGAGTCAGATATTGAGTGGGCTTCAAGATGGGATATATATTTAAATATGAAAGATGTACAAATACATTGGTTTTCAATAGTGAATTCTATAGTCGTCCTTTTTTTCCTGTCAGGTATAAAATAAAAAAAAATACTTTTTTTTCGCAACAGCCGTCGGGGCGCAGGGGTACAAAAGTACCACTTAACGTGACTGTTTTGGGTTCGATTCCCATTTGGAGGAATTAAATATTTAATATTTTCATTTCTGCGCTCTTGTGATGAGGCAATGCGCGGCGATGATTTCCATCACACGTAATGTCTCGAAAATTCGTCAGAAAGTTGGGACTGGAAGTAATACTAGGTGCCCAGGTTCCCTCTGCCTACTCTGCTATATGTGGGATGCACCATCAAGTTATAATTTTTTTGCATTTATTATATGTTGCTGTAATCGACTGTTTAAATTGCATTATTTGTTTTTAGGCATTTTAACAATGATTATGATACGCACTTTAAGAAGAGACATTGCTAGATATAATTCTGATGAATGTATTGAAGATATGATTGAAGAAACAGGCTGGAAATTAGTACATGGTGATGTTTTCAGACCACCACCTAAAAGAATGCTCTTTGCTGCAGTCATTGGGAGTGGTATTCAAGTGTTCTTAATGGCGCTCATTACCATCTGTAAGTTTTCTTTTTTGTATAGCTTATTCAAGTCCCATATTATTGTTAGTTTGTGTTGTTTACATTTTAAAGTGGCCTGCAGTTTGGCAATGACTATGATAATTAAACTTGCCCATAACTAATGTTGTGAGCTCACATATCATTTTGGTGGGACTGTTTATAGTTTTTTTTAAATCATATTAAACTTGAATATAACAAAACTTGATTTCGGTCCTCTTGATATTTGCACTCAGACCACTAATTGTAAGCAGTAAGTACATTGTAAAAACTACATAAGTCTTATACACTTGTAATAACTATGTTGTTAATATTGTATATTATTAACAACTATGTTGTTAATATTTTTGTAGGGAGATTTTTACAAATTTGTAAAGTAATTATTTTAAGCTTGCCATTTGGCAAGAGAGGATGGTATTCATTAAATACCTTTAAAGTTTCTAAAGTGTTGTTCCACTCTTAGTCCAGAAAAATATTTTAGAAACCATATAATTAACGGACTTGTATCCTGCTATGTAAAAAAATTTTGCCTCCATATAAAATATCCTTAGTATGTATAAATTTTTTAAAATGGTAAATATTTTGAAATTCAACACACAAGTAAAGTTTATGCTAGCTCCATTTTGCCTCTACTATTTTTGTATATACTACTTTTAAACATTTCTTTTTTGTCTTATTTACTCTTTTCTACAATAATATGCTTATTATTTCAGTTATAGCAATGTTGGGAATGCTATCACCAGCTAGTCGTGGGGCTTTAATGACAGCTGCTATATTCCTATATGTGTTTATGGGTCTCATAGCCGGTTATTATTCAGCTCGCTTATACAATACTATGAAAGGAAAGCAATGGAAGCAAGCTGCATTTTTAACTGCTACCTTTTACCCGGCTATTGTATTTGGAACATGTTTCTTCTTGAACTTCTTCATCATGGGCAAACATTCCAGTGGGGCAGTCCCATTTTCTACAATGATGTCCTTGCTGTGCCTTTGGTTCTGTATATCTTTACCACTAGTTTATCTGGGCTACTACTTTGGATGTCGTAAACAACCTTTCCAGCATCCAGTCCGGACAAATTTTATACCAAGAAAAGTACCAGAGCAAGTTTGGTATATGAACACTTTTGTATGGTAAATTTCAAGTTTTCCATTTTTAAATACATATGTATTAATAATTTGTACAATTGATACAATTGATTTGTTGAGGCCAGCGCTGGTGCAAGAAATTTTATTGTAAATCCAAAAGGTGCAGGGTCAATTTCCGCTGGGGGGAAATAAATAATTTAACATTTTCATTTCCCTGCTCTGATAACAACGCCGAAAGCACGTATGTACGTTGAGTTACGTTGCGTTACGTTGAGATCCGCCACTTAACTTATAGCACTTAAAATTATTCTACTCTGCTATATGAGAAAAATGTGAGGCTTATTATTATATTATTTAACTTAAATTTTCTTTCTTCTTATTCAGCATCTTAATGGCTGGACTTCTACCATTTGGAGCGGTCTTTATAGAGCTATTTTTTATTTTTAATGCTCTATGGGAAAATCAATTTTATTATCTTTTTGGATTTTTATTTTTGGTATTCTGCATACTAGTTATATCTGTATCGCAGATATCTATTGTGATGGTATACTTCCAATTGTGTGGAGAGGTAAGTATTTTGTTTGATTTTTGTTTCAGTTTTAGACTGCATCATACCCTAGCAAGACATTTTGTTTCTCTCCTTTCATTGAGTGGCAGAACACATAATGAATTCCCCTGTAGAGGTTTGAACTCACAACTATCTCGTTTACAGACAACTACTGTTCTAATGCGCCACAATGCACCTCAAATCTCTCAAATGACTTTAAATTAAAATTTGTCAATTATATTATATATTGTATTATTTTAATTTTATTTTTCAGGACTACCATTGGTGGTGGAAGAGCTTTATTATTTCTGGTGGATCTGCAGTGTATATATTAATTTACTCCATATATTACTTTTTCACTAAATTAGAAATTACGGAATTCATACCCACATTATTATATATTGGTTACACAGGTAAATAAAAATAATACAAAATTTGAGAAAAAATTAAACAATTCATAAAATTCTATAAAAAAATATATTTTTTAACCTTTTTATACTATTTATCAATTATTTAAAGAAAATGCTATTAACATTTTTATTTTCTTTTAGGTCTTATGGTCTTAACATTTTGGATTTTGACTGGAACTATTGGATTCTTTGCAGCATATACATTTATTAGAAAAATTTACTCTGCTGTAAAAATAGACTAAATATAGAGTAGATATAAATTTTAGTCATTTACAAGTTTGTGAAGATAAGAGTCAGTTAACGAGAGTTATATGTAAATAGGATATAATTCCTTGATAGTAAATTAAACATTCATGCTCTTAAGATATCATATATTACATGTATGCACTTTTTTACAAAGTGTGGTGATCTGGAAGTTTGACTTTTATTAAAGTTTTATTTTGTAGGCCTAATTACTCCACTGCTATTTAATGCACCCTACTTAATAACAAAAATATAAATGTTGCTATCATAATTTTAATTATGAGTAATAATAATATGATTATCATAGGGAAATTAACAATCTGTTAATGTATAAATAACAAGTTGTGCAGGGCTTTTTGTTTAAAATATCTTGATATTTTGAAATGCATTCGTAATTAATTTCAATATAAAAAAAAATGCTTGTCAACTGAAGAATATGTAACACGGAATTCTATGTTACGTCTATAAATAAAGCTTTAATAATAATAATTAGCAAAATGTGAATATATAAAGTTGTTTTGTTTTCGACATTTTTCTTATTGTTCCTTTACAACTATACAACTTTTATTACCACAAGATTTTCTTGGTTATATTTTTTTATAAAGTAAAATACAATTTTTTTTTCTAATTAAAAACGTCTTTTTATCAATAAAGAAACTATTCAATTACTTTTAAAACCCATATATATAAATATTTTGTTTAGTCTGTGTAAAAGTAGTTGTCAAATTCATACCGTCAGTTGTTTGAAATTTACATCATTATTTGACATAAGAAATGTCATCCAACTCTGATAAATAAAATATATTTATACCTTATTATTTTTATTGAAAATTCTAAACTGTTTTTAATTTTTTTGTACAAAATGGAAACCAAAGTAGCTGTAGTTACAGGTAGTAATAAGGGAATAGGATTTGAAATCGTTAAAGGATTATGTAAAAAGCTAATTGGTACTGTGTATCTTACTGCTAGAAATGAAGAAAGAGGGCGGCAAGCTGTGGAAAATCTAGAAAAGTTAGGCCTAAAACCTTTATTTCATACGTTAGACGTAACAAGCGAAACAAGCATACAAGAATTCGCAAATTTTATTTCGTCTCGTCATTCCGGAATTGATATTCTTGTAAACAATGCCGGTGTTTTAGATTTTGATAAGTGTGTCACCTCCTATGAAGATGCTAAGAAGCTTATGGATACAAATTTTTATAGTCTTCTTACAATTTCTAAAATACTCTATCCTCTCTTATCAAACAATGCACGAATTATTAACATGACCAGTGATTGGGGGTTGCTTTCCAACATAAGAAAACAACACTGGCTAGATGTATTAGTAAAAGATGATTTAACAACAGATGAGATATTGCAATTTGTTGATGATTTTTTACAAGCTGCTAAGAATGGTAAACAGTCTTATATGTCATTTGCGGGTCATTATGGTGATTACAAAGTATCAAAAGTAGCCATGTCTGCTCTTACTTTTGTTCAACAGAAGCAATTTATTGAACAAGGTAAAGATATATCAATAAACTGTGTTCATCCAGGCTTTGTTAAATCAGATATGTCTAAAGGAATGGGTGACTTTACTCCAGAACGTGGGGCTAAGGCTCCTCTTTATTTAGCACTAGAGGCCCCTCAATCACTTAAAGGCACATTTATATGGCATGACTGCCATAAGGTCAACTGGGATGATTAGATGTTATATATTTTAAGAATGTTTTTTAATTCTGTGATAATAGTGTCACATACACTTAAACTTAATATATGTTTTTTTTAGAATATCTTGTTTTTATGACTTCAAAATACCTTAAAATTAATGATTACTTGAATTTGATATGATTTTTGTTATAGTAAAATAAGGCTTTTTAAAAATTCAGTTTTTAGCCTAATTTATTAGCTTTTTTAAAATTGGAAGTAAAATAATTTATATATTTGTACTATTCTCTAAATAATCACAGTTTGGTTCATAATATTTTTAACTTCACATATTTTTTAATTTATAGGCAATCAAACAACATATTCTTTTTTTACATATTAAAATATTGCAGCAAAATGGACAATTGTTTAACAAGATTCTAAATCATGTAAATAAGGGCTTTCTTATCTTAAAAATACAATGTTATCTAGTGAAAGTAGAACTTCACTTTGTCAAATCATAATTTTAATATATAAACAATAACAATACTTAAAACAAAAAACAGTTAAGCGCGAGTAGGGTTTGCCTACCGCGGCTTCCGTACTAATTTCAGGATTGTAGGTAAATGGGAAGTACAATTTATAAAAGTTAACAAACTTAAGTTTGCGGCCATGTGCACTCCTTTTATATGAAATGGACTACAAATATAAGTTTGTTATGATTGTTTCTATGAAATACCAATAAATTTTCACTTTTCAGATTTTTTCCTCTGTTTATATAGTTCTCACTTTTTGCTAAATTTCATAACTGTAGGTCCATGGGAAGTACCCTATAGGTTTTGGTTACGCGGCGAATTGCATAAGTGCAGCAAAATCGATGTATAATTTGCTTGTAACTTTTGATTTCGTTGATTTAGAAGCTTAACTTTTCTGTGCTTCAAAGGATATATATCGATCGATATAAATGGTGTTGACAAACGGACAACATCGTGATCGTATAAGAGTTACGTTTTTAACTTTCGAGGTACGGGACCCTAAAAATAAATCCAGTTAATAAATAAAATAATAGTTAATGATTTGAACAGTCACTGTATCGTATAGCTTTGTAGTTTAAATGTATGTGGAATGGTAATTTGTTTCAAAACTCATACAATAACATTTTTTGATCAATCTAAGCCTGTAATCAAATATGGAGGAAAAATAGAAAATATTTTATTACTAGCGGCCCCCGCGCGGTTTCACCTACTTGAACTATGTGAATATTTATTTAAGTTTATTTAATTAAAACTTATTTATTATTTTAGTATCGTAGTCTATGTGCACTAAGTAATTTTTTTAAAAAGTGTTGTTAATACACATCTATTTAGGTAGGCGATAAGTAGGTACCGACCTACGCGCAGGGCAGACGCAAATTTTCGCACGTTAATTCCGATCCCGCAAGAATGTAATGCGCAGAGGCACAAGTGTAATTAAACTGTATACAGGTTGTGGGTTTGGTTCCCACTCGAGGAAATGAAATGTTTAATATGGCGGAATATCGGGAACGGGAGTGTCCTCATCGGAACAGAGAGTCTTGACATTAGGTTCCCAGGTTCCCTCTGTCTATCCTGCTATGTGCGGGATACAGCGTTTAGCTAAAAGAAATTTGAACATAATTAGCGACGTAACTGTGAGAAATAGTAAGACAAATTGGAATACTACCTACATCATTGTACTTAATAAATCTTATTAGCTATTTCCTACTGCAGGCACTTGCAGGCGATTGTAAGGGTTCACTCGTTCTAGCCCACTTATTGTATTACAAAATCGTCGTAAGCGTAAAAGTATAAAGGGGTGGAGCTACATTTTTATACCTTCCATTATGTATATAAGTAACCAATCCTATTTTTACAAACAGCTTATGTAAGAAATTATATTTGTATAAATTGTACAGATTAAAAAATATTTAATTATTAAAATAAAAAAATAATTTTGTATTATATGTAGGAACTTTCCTAAATGTTGAAATTTAGATGAGAAGATTTATATTGTTGTCCAGCTGTAAATAGATAATTTGTGATAGATTTAGCTGTAAATAGATAAATTGATTTGTGTGAGATGAAAAACTAAACTGCTTATGTGAGCACATATGTACACATCAACATCATCTTGCGAAAGTCACCATAGAATAACTACGCTACAACTATGAACAAACAGGAGGTACTTAGCTATGTACTATATTTTTTTAAAATTTATTATACAGAAAGAACCTAACACCAAGATATTCCATTGTTTTTCCTCCAATTTCAGACATAAGTAATACGAAGCGTAATGCAACTCGGTAATTTTAAATAGAAACTTATTTCCCAAGTTGGAACCCACAAACCCGAATTTTAAGGCTCAGGTACTTCCCTTTTTGATATGAGCAAATAGTAAATAACCTTTTAACCAACCTTTAAAATCTAAATTCGATATGAACTGTATTGCATTTATTTTTTCTTTCAGGGTAAGCGCTTCTTGATAAGAATAAATAAATTTATTAGCAATAGAAGCCTTCGTGTGGCTGTATTTGCAGTTTTACAGGCTTTCTAATACACCTTCTACGTAAGGGTTAAGGGGTTAAGTAGGAATTATCTTATATATAGGCGATTAAGTTATAACATCAGTAGGTACATGGCTTCTTATATGATTGATTTAAAAAAAAACACAAAACGTATCAGCGTATATACGTATTTATTGTTTGTCTTTATTGTTATCACATGTCAGTCATAAAAAGAAATGGTCACGTGGCACGCGAACTTTGGAATTTGAATTAATCAGTAGATCTGTCCATCACCACTTAAAAATAATTAACTGATAAAAGATAAATGAAAATTTTGGACAATTTGTTGTCATACTACTTTATCTATTTTTATTAGGTACTTATGCCTATAAATTAAAAAAAAAACAAATAATTATGTACCGCTTTTAACTTCAAACTTCAAAGTTTTATTGGCACAACTATCAACACAAACATATTAGGTACCGAAATCATTAATGTTATCAGTAGGTGTCACGTGATTATTACTTTGAAATTAAACTTTAAAAACATTAATTATTCAATGTTAATATAGGTACATAAATACTGATTTAAAATTAATTGCTTGAATTTTATGAGAGCGGAGTGTCTTGATGCTAGGTTCTCTCTACCTACTTTTCCGTATGCTAGAAAAGAATGAAATGAAAACCAAAGATAAAGTTAATAGCAAATTTGCGTAAGTCTAATCCATTGATTAATAACATTTTATTGCCTTCTAAAATGAGCAGGAACACCATCAGTTTTTAGATAGCATTTTAAATATTTTTTTTATATATAAGACTTTGTATTTTTAATTTTATGAAATATTTATATTAGTATATGTACATTAATATGTATATGTTAATCGCAGCAGAATTTCAAATGAAAAATATAAAACTCTTCTTGTTATATGGGATATTGAAAATCGCGATGAGACACCTCTTAATTTAATAATTAAGAGCTACCCTTTTAACAAACGTATTTTTTCGGTGTCCAGAACAATATTATCTTTATAATTAAAAAAAAAATATTTTTGGCCCACCCTAACTATTTTTTAAACTAAACTTTAAAACAAGTACCTACATAGTAATAATTTTATAGCAAAATGATAACCTATAAATTGATTAAATATCTTTTAATTTATATAAACAAATTGATACAGATAAATTAATGTTGATTAATTTAAAAAAAAAAATTCTTTGTAATTAACGCATACGCTCGTGTATTTTTTTTCCTCAGTAAAAACAAATAGCCAATAGCTAGCAAACACGGACCCTTTTTTAATAATAGTAAGCATTTAAACCTACTAATGACTGTGAAAGCTAAGAACTTTAATAACAAGGCAGGATTTCTTACTTTGTATTTGTACTTAGGTTTATTGTATTTATATTTTTCAGTATTTATTGTTTTCGTAATATCTGATTCTTAACTACTTAGTGGTATATTTGTAATCTTATTTTAATGTCTTATTATCAGTTCTTCGATAGTTTAGTGGAATAACGTCTAAATGCAGTAAATTGATTCACTTGCTAGAATTAAATTTACTTATAAATTATTGGCTTTTTCTTGCACTGCAATTCAAGATGAAATGTCTAATTTGAAATTGAACGCGTACTTAGACAAATACATGGCTCTACGCACTGTAAATAACCTAACAAAATATATTTTATTTGTTATTATTTATATGTATTTCTTTAGTGGTAGGAGAATAAATAAAACACTAGTTCCATAGAATATTTAACTATATTGAACTGGCCTTAATAAATAATTCCTTATATGATACAAGAAATGACTTGACGAAACTTTGTAGCGTCAAATTAACTGCGAGGGTACTTAATGTTTGTCACAGAGGAAATAATAAAATAAGATTGTGAACGGTTTAACCGTTGGTTCCGTGCAAAATGTGATTATAGCGTATATCTACGTTGAAAGTATGCTTAATTATTACTAATATACTAATATATATCTTCAAAAATGGTCCACAAATTTTCGATCTTACTAAGGTTACGGTATAGGTAAACAATCATAGCTGTACTCTTTGGTGGTCTAGCCGTCATCCATTGCACGTGAGATTTAACCATTGTCTTTCCACATTTGAACACGTGATTGTACTATACCTACTATATTATATGTATTCGGATTCGGATAACTTTTTATGTATTTCGTTGCTATGTTAAAAAAGATAAAATACAAATTATATACATATATAGGTCGTTGATATCCAGATCCGATCATATGTGTAAATTTATAAGTATGCCGATTTCACATTACTTACATAAGTAGGTCTCACTCATTTTATTTCATTTAACAAAGCATAGGTAATATGACATAAGAAAGCGGACAGTCTTTGAAAAAAACATAAAACTAAAAACCTTAAGACTAAAAATGCATCAAAACAGATAAAAATTACTTAAGTAAAAAAAATAGTTTTTAAGAGTTCCATTAATATTCGAAAATTACGTAAATGGTAACAAATTGACGAAATGGTAACAAATGGTAGCTTTCATGACAGTTTACATCGGTTAAGTCTTATGTATAGATTCCAAATATCAAGGATTTTTTGTATAAATTTTGACTAATCGGCTTATTTTTTTATGCTATAATAAATAAAGTACCTACTAGTTACAATGCTTATAATACAATGCCTTACTTATTAATATAGCGTTTTACGACTAAAAGACATTTTACTTTGGTTTGTATTAGACTCACTTTATACATTAATATACTTAATTTTAATATTATTAAGAGCTTAATTAAGCCTATGCAGCACAAGAATTTGTTACTAGCGATTTTTAATAAGTCCATCATAGAAATGTGACATAAAAAAATTGCTAACGTAGCAACAAGCCTCATAAAAAACTAAAGACGACCTAAGAAATTATTCAACGCAAATTTTTACGGTCAATTTACATTTTTACATTAAATAATCGGAACTATTCATCCATTATGGCATAGGTAGGTACATTTATTAAGGCCT
>FAPJ01001680.1:0-11391 GCA_001485985.1 Heliconius ethilla aerotome | reverse complement strand
CTGTAAAATAAAATAAATAAAATAAATATTAAGCAGAAAAAAGGTGATTCTTTGGCTTGTTTACTCCTTTTTTTCAGTTTCACACAGTAAATATTTCATTTCCTCGAGTTAGAATCGAATCCACAATCTGTCGTGTTTACAATCACACACTTGAGCCACTGGCCGCTAGTAATAGTTTTGCATTACAAAAAAACTATAATTTGGTACAAAAATTAATAGTTCAAGCGCGGTATTGGGATCTGCCAATATCTTGAAAATTCGACGGTGCTTAGAGACAGAGGAACTTACCACTAAATTACCTCTGTCTCTAATGCTACGCAAGGTGCTGTGAGATATTTCAATGTGTGTATAATATACACGAATAAAGAATACAGAATACATTGGCACATCACTACATTCTCAATATACACATTCTATATTAAATAATAAAAACAAATAACTCACTTTGCCACTCCCATACCAGCAACTGTCCTATATTGGGACAACCGAATGCTATCCAGTCACCTTGGCTAGACACAGCTATACTACTGATCCTATGCTCTGATATACTTAGCGTGTGTATAAGGTTCACATCCGGCATTTCATGTAGGAAAAATATGCCTGTTGAGAAACCTGTTAAGAAAAAAAGAAAATAAAAATAATTTTTAAAAAATTCTGATTCTTTTGTATTATTTTAAATAAAAATATAAAGTTAAAAGAAGAACTATAATTTTATATAATATAAAAATCGCCATTGTGATCGACTTAATTTTTTTATTTAAGTATTTAATATATCTTAATCAAAAATAAGCATTATAGCATAGTCATTTTTTTTATTCAAAATAAGAAATTACATGGTCAATTTTTTATAGGTTTTGTAAAATTTATCTTAATGAAACTCAACAGGCCATTTTTTATTTAAAAAAATCATATTATGTCAATAAAAAACTAACCTGTAACTAATATTTTAGTACTCTTATGGTAAGCTGCAGCTGTCAATTTGACTTTATGGTGGGCATTCCTTATGGCATCCCCTATATAATGGCGGCCTAGTTTTTTGTATTGGAGCCTTTTATTATCTTCTGTTTTTATTAGTTCTTTCTCCATATCTTCATCTTTGTCACTTTCCTGGGAAAAAGAAATTTGATTTAATATAGAAAAAAAAATATAATTATTAAAGAAGAAAAAAAGAATTCCTATAATTTGTTCGGCTTTTTTTTCAGCTTTACAGTTTATGCCACATATAGGAGAATAGAGAAAAAGAACCTAGTGTCAAGACACACCATTCTGTCGTTACAATCACACGGTCTACTGCACCAGGAAGACCTCTATGTAATTAATTTAATATAATACGTCAAAAAAAACTTACATATTCCTTATCTTTTTCAATAACATTCTCTTCATCAATCTCATCCTCCTGCAATTCCTCTAACTTCTGCAATTTCCTTCTTTTCTTATGTGAAATTTGAACTTTGGAAGTGACCAGTTCCTCTGCATCAATAGTAGATTCCCACAAACATATTTGACCATTTCTACTAACAGTTATAAGATCTAGACTTTTCTTTTCAAAGAAAACACCAACAATTTTGTCTGTATGTCCACTTAAAGAGTACATGTTTAAATTATCTAAATATTCTGATGTATATATTTTAGTTGTTGTGTCTTTTGAACCGACGGCTAATAATTTTCCACAGGACGACCAGTCAAGACAAGTTACTTGGTCTAATGCCTTTTTGAATACTCTTTTCATAATGAATGATCGAAATTCCCCAGTGAAAGTGCTTGGTGCTGTCATTATGAATACTGTAAATTGAGAAATATTTCTTTATTAAACATACTTCAATATATTTTTTCATCTATACATATAAATAAAATTAATGTGTCTGTCTGTGATTTCAGAATAACTTTTTTTAATTGCACTTATTTAGTTACACAATACTAAAACACCTTTTAGTACATCTGCAAAAAAGTATCATATCAAACATACAAACTAATAAATCATATCAGAGAATGGAATGTCCCTCGCAGTAACACTGAGTGTTCTCTGATATTGACAAAATAGATTTTCTTTACCTGTATCATCACAACAGGCGGCAAATAATTTTCCATCTGGACTAAACTTAACAGCATTTACTTCTTGCTTAAATTTATATCTATGTATGACTGTACATGTCAACAAACTTATCATTTGAGCTTCACCCTCTGTAATGTATATATTTTATAATTTAATTAAAAAAATTGACAGAATAAGTTGAAATTGTGACTATGCTGCTAAACCATGACATAATTTTTATAATATTTAAATATTATAAAATAATAACAACATTTGGACTGTTATGTCACAGGGGCACAAGCATGTTACTGTAAAAACTACGGTTGTGGTTCAATTTGCAGGAGCAGCGAGATATTTAATATTTTCATTTCCTTCCTTTATTACTATTTTTTATGGCTATGTGCCCAATGTAACATGAGGCTAAAAAAATTTATGATTTGTTATTATATTTATTTTTATCAATACTTTAATGAAATTGCAATGGATGAGTTTCACTTTTGGGCAAATCATATTTTTCATTCCCCTGATTTTAATTTTTACAGGAATAAAAGGGAAGAGATGTATAAAAAAGTAAGTATTTAGTATTAAACAAATATTTTTTTTCCAAATATGTACTTACTTTCATTGATTGCCAGCAGTATAGAGCCATTTGGAGAAACATCAATTGCTGTATAATTAAAATGGCTTTCTATGGGCAAAGTATTACTTTTATTCCTGAAATTATAAAAATTAGAACATTATTATTTTTTATACTTGTAAACTATAAATTTCCAAATTAAAATAAAAAACAAACGGATTCGTTGAATTCGTAGTACGATTTTAATTATTTATAAATTGTAAGATATATAAAATACTCACTGCTTAAGATTGTAAATAGTAATTTTATTACCAACTGGACTGATAACACAATTTCCATCATTCGTAAACAATATATCACCACGTCGATACACTGTACCTAATAGGTTTTGGAACTGAAATAAAGAAACAGGTCATATATTAAAAAAATAAAAATAAGTGTTTATTACAAAAAAAAACTATACATAAACATTGAAATTCTTTACTAGTTTAAGCTTAAGGGAGTTGTATAGTCATATTTTATGAATGCACATATTACAGCTAAAACAATTAAACGAACCTTATAGTTAAACTTCATTTTTGTTAAAGTTAAATGTAATTTTGTGTTAAATGTAAGTTAAAAAGAATTGTATCAACATATCACATGGAATAACAAACATAACCTATAAAATTCAACATGATATTGACATTGACAAATAGACCGACGACAAATGCCCACAGAGAGACAGTTACAATAACTTATATTATTTAGCTTTAAATAAAATAATAAATTATTGTGTATTATATTAATATATTTATATTTAATTAAATTAAATATTAGAAGAATATTTTTATTTATGAATCTTATTGAAAACATATATTATATTTATCTAATTAAAATTACAATTTTGAAGATCTGCATATTGTAGTTAATTTGCTAAGATGTATAAAACTATTATAAATATATTTAAATTACTATCCTACCATATAGAATTGCACTAAGGTATTATAATAAGAGGTAAAATATTAAAATTTGCATGGAAATTGTCTACAAACGTGCTTTTTTATTTATAAAATTTATATGGCGAACTGCGATTAACTTCTTTTCAACGCAATTTTTTACTTTATAATATATTTACTTGGGCTTCATATCAAACATCAATAGTTTCGAATTTTTAATAATATATAAAATTTGCTAAAATAGTAAGTTTTAGTAAGTAATATTTTAGACAAGTTAAATATTTGATGGCTGCTACCAAATTCTGTAAAAACTATTTGTTTCAATCTCTTATTGTATTTAATGTTGATTTAATTCAACTAAATAAAAGATTAATTGTAAACATTGTAAACATATTTTACAAATTCTCAAATTTTGTGTAAAATTAATTCATGAATATTCAAGGCCGAAAAGATCGATGAATACTCTCATTCATTGCTATTTTCAAAATTCGCGCTATCTGTTGAAATTATAAAGTGAATTAGTCAAATCGGATACTTTTTATAAAAACTACAAAGAATTTATTTTATTAAATATTTTTCAGTTTTTCATATTTGTAAAAATAATATGTTAATTTTGTTAAATAATTCATCATGTATCTAATTCTGTTAATTTCATTTTATGTTTTAAATAAAAGTATCAAACTTGTTAAACAGAGCATGCGCAGTCAAAAGTTGCTGGCCAGCGATCCACATCAATGTTATACGTCATACCGATGTTGAGTGTCCAGCTCAGGATTGGTCGCGCATTTCGGACATGACGTCACGTCGCCAATCACAACTCAAGGCACAACGAACACTGACTCGAACATCAATCGTCATATGACCCATTCTACCGACACTGCAAAGCTTGAGCCATATTTGTCTGTGCTAAAATAGTTCCGTGGAGTGAGTGTGTGCAGATAGTCATCACATCACAGTTTTTGGGACCTGTAAATACTCCCACACTTCACATACAAAATGGCCGAAACAAATCCCATCTATGGACCTTTCTTTGGAGTTATGGGGGCGGCGTCTGCTATCATTTTTAGCGGTATGTAGCTTTTGTGTGTTTTAACGTTGACGGAATGGCTGAACGAGTATGTAGGGAAAATGTCATCGGGATGGATTCACGCGTCCACCTGAACCTGTTATTTGTTTCTGGGTAATTGTCATTAGGGCAATCTGTTTAATTGCGAATATGGTTATTTTAGGCGTCCTAAATATAGGAACAGCCTCACCTTGGGGACATACGTAAAATCTAGATATCTATAGCATACTTCAATCGATTGTATTTGCATCGATGTTTTTAATGAAACGGGCGGTTTTGGTATAAAGGGGCGTAGCACGGGGTTGGAAAAATGAATTAATCATCATGTGATTGACATCGTGTAGCGTAAAACGTTAATGTTGGCAGCATTGCTGATGTAGCGTTAAACCACTGTCATGACACATTAAAACTTCAATCAATACTGTAGATATAACTAAAGATTGCATTTCTAATCAAACAATATAAATATCTATAGAAAATAAAAGTTTGCCACGGTTATCTTATGTCTATAAGAGATTTCTTAATCGTAAATGTCAAAAGACGTTAACGCATTCTAAAATGAATGTAAGCAATTGATTTGCGCAGGCTTGCAAAAACGCTGTTTTCAGCGAAACTATTGGCGTTTGTATAGGTGTCTTTTCCAGTTAACCAATTCGATTTTCAACTTGAAAATCATGTGACTTAACTTGATCATGTGATGGAGGTAGTCGTAACTTAGTACCTTCTCGTCTTTGAATACTACTTTTATTGATTTGTATAGTATGTATGATGAGAATTAAGATACAAATAGATATCTTCCAGATATAATGACGATAATAGTAAAATTATTAATATTCTATCAGTATTGTAGGGAATTACCATTTGATAAATGTTACTATTAGTTACCTTGTTACATATTTACAAGGTTTTTAATGCCATACTCATTATAAATGAATAAAACAAATGGAAATTAATGGAGTTTTTGTATAAAATTAAGTACTTCATAATTACTATAAGATAATTGCTTTAAGGATGAGTTTTTCTTATTATACCAATACCTAGAAGTGCCTTATGTAGGTTAAGAGCCTAGATTTATATAAAATGAGATTTTCAACAAATAGGTCACATGATTTTTCTTTAGAAATATATTTCATTATAATGTTAATGTAAGTCATTGTATTCTACATATATTTCACAAATACATAATCACAAAGTATATTATTATAATTATATGTATTTTTACATATAAAAAGGCAAAAAAATACTTTTAACTATAGATAAGCTGTCACATGACAAAATTCAAGAGCAAATAACAAACTCCAAATTCTTTAATTAACATTGCTGATGTTGCATTTATACCCTGCATTACTGCATTTTTATAAATGAGCTAAAATCTAGTTTAACTCAAAATATAGCCTAAAGGCTAAGTGTAACCAAAAAAATGTCATTGAGTAATTACATCACATGATTTGCTTCATTACTTGAGTTAAATTGAAATAACCTAATAAAGTTTAATTTAACTCTCAACCATTTTCATAAGATTTGGAAATAATTATAGAAGCAAGAAACAATATAAGTATTAAAATAGTAGTAAAACTTTTTTATTAATATAACACAAAAATGAGTCTAGATATTTTATAACTGGGTCATCAGAAGCCACACCCTATCAAATTACATAATTTATGTATTAAATAATAATGCTTGAGGTCAATTGTAATGACTTATTAATTTATCATCTAATTTTATTTTTAATCAATGTACATTAAAGCATCAGAATTTATTGTCATATCCTATACTTTTAGGTATACAAAATATCATACATAAACATGTATATTTAAACATGTATATTTTGCATGGTAAAAAATATTATAAGTCTTCCATTATCAAGAGACTAATACACTTAAAACCTTCCTACTTAGAATTTAAAAAAACTATTAAATAATATGTTATTACAAGTTACTAATAATAAAATTCTTTCATATTCCAGCCCTCGGTGCGGCCTATGGCACAGCCAAGTCAGGCACAGGTATCGCCGCCATGTCGGTGATGAGGCCTGAGCTGATCATGAAGTCTATCATCCCTGTTGTCATGGCGGGTATCATTGCCATCTACGGGCTGGTCGTGGCTGTGCTGATTGCTGGGTCATTGGAGGCTCCGGCCACTTATCCTCTTTTTAGGTGAGATTTACTAGTTATTAGGAACCACAAAAAATATTTTAACAATTACATTGCTTGATTTGGCCCAAATGCATAAACTAAGGTTAATTAAATGTGTTTATGTGAGGGTTGTGGGTGCAACCCTCACTCTTGAATAAATTTTATTTATCCCCACTCTGCAGAAATAAGTACTGGATTGAGTTTAGCTACTTGATTAATAAATGTATTGATGGCTAATGGAAATCATCATCTTCAGTTATAAAGTTCTATCAGACACTAGGATGTCTCGGCCTATTCTGTATTAATAAATACTATAAATTTATTGTAAATAGGACTAATTATAAAAATAGCAGAATATATTGTAATATTTTATTAAGTAATTTGTTTTACATACATTGGACCTGTTTTATTAATTATACAGCATTTTCTAATTTACTTATATTTAATAAACACAGCAGATTAGAATGATTGATGATTATTTGCTCCAGTGGTTTCCTGTTGCATTTAGTTTTTGTTTTGACATTGAATATTGTAACAATTGCTTGTCATTGACAATGTATTAAAATGAAATATGATAATGACATTGGATATATCGAGAATATATCGGAATGACATATATCGAGAAATCAATCAATCAACATTGGATAATAAAAAGTGTCACTATAAAGATTTACTTATTTAGTTATGACTAAAATGATTTACCAATCATAAGTTTTATATTTATGATGATTTTTAAATTTTTTTATGTTTATTATTAATGCTATAATACTCCATTGAAGTTGTTGACATATATTTTTGGGCTGACATTTGTATATAGCAAAATAGTAGATTTAGTTTCAATACTTGACCGTTATTAATATAATACCATAAAATGTTATTGCATAAATCAAGTTATAATTTAACATTCAAAGAGTTGATTAATCTTATTGATTCTCTTGTATCAATAAGTCATACTTTGGTACTTTTTTGGGCACTTATCTTTTAATATTATCATTTGTCCAATATAACAATATTAATACATTTTTTTTTCATTTTCCAGAGGTTTCATCCATTTGGGAGCGGGTCTCGCTGTAGGTTTCTCTGGTTTAGCCGCAGGTTTCGCCATAGGCATCGTGGGTGACGCCGGCGTCCGCGGTACCGCCCAACAACCAAGGCTGTTCGTCGGAATGATTCTTATTCTCATTTTCGCTGAAGTATTGGGTCTATACGGTCTCATCGTAGCCATCTATCTGTACACGAAACAACAGTAAATTTTAATATCTGACATCCATTCACCATCTTATATAGCCCCTCGAAGTTTTTATAAGTTCATATGTCGCGCAAATCAATCGCCGGTAGCTATTAAACTTCGAGGGTTAAGATTAAAGTATAACATCAAGCGTTGACTTTGTAGACTTGATGCTGCGTCTACAGAGATCACACTTATACTGTATATTTAAATGAAATTTAAATTTAAACCTCCATCAGCTACCGAGTGATTGAAATTTCAGCTTTGATTTTTTGGAGTATTAATTATTATTACTTCTACATACTACTACATACTATGAGCGCGTTACCTATTGCGAAATATATCACTTAGATTATTTTAGTGTAAGGCGAAACTAATGTACAGTTAGAGTAGAAAGTTAAGTCCAAACGAAAAAAATATTTATGAACCGTATCCCCAGCGGTACTGTGTACCGCATAATGTATCGTTCAATACCTGGCTTTTAATTATATTGTTGTAATAATTGCTACGTTTCATGGGTGTGCCTGTCCCGGTGCTCTCGTCTGTATGCTGTGACCATACTTAAATTATATATTTATTTATATATATGTATTAAATAAATTATCAGTCTGTCTGTTCGAAAGTGAGTCACAAACCAATGTATTTGCCAGGGATCAGTTAATAAACATGATTTGTACATTCCATATTATTTTGTTTCTTACTTGATTGTTTTTTGTGTGTTTTATTTTTCCTCGACATTATTATTATTATTTTTAATAATAATATTAATAACTAGACATTGCACTTTTAATAAATATATTAATTGAACAATGGAATTTTTAAAAAATATTTTTATTATGTATTATACCTCATAGACAAATGATGTTTGAATGAAATATAAAATTTGATAAGTAAAATGAAATAAAAATACAAATAGGTGAAATTGT
Organism: Heliconius ethilla aerotome; assembly: GCA_001485985.1. Lineage (NCBI taxonomy): Eukaryota > Metazoa > Arthropoda > Insecta > Lepidoptera > Nymphalidae > Heliconius > Heliconius ethilla. The sequence continues at coordinate 2,489 of FAPJ01001680.1, read as the reverse complement.
ATTATTTTAGGTTTTCATGTTAGAGAATGTTATAATCTTGGTGTTATTGAATGAATTGTGTTAATAAAATATTTTGAAAACTACTTTTAAATGATGCATCGAGTGTTTCAGTTGTCCAGTTTTCTTTTTTTTTGTTATATTTTTACCTGTCTTTTGCCTTTTACATAAAATAAATACAGTAATGGGTAAATTAAAATTCACTTGAGTAGAACTAACATATTAAACGAATTCTTTCTTTAAACTTTCGAAAAAAATATTTAAAAAAAACTTAAAACAGAAAATTTGTATAAACGTAACCTTGTTCAATCCATAACATGTGCAGTTGTTTTTTTTATGAATTTAGTTTCATCTATACTTATTTAAATTAAAACTTGTATTCTAGAAATTACTTGATAAAATTAAGTCACGTTTAACACATTTAGATTATAACACTGAATATTATATTAAAATTTATCAGAGGTCTTGAAGTTATATAAAAACAAAAGTTGCTCTTTACACGCAATGTCTATAATGTATACATTGAATAAACAATAGTCATTGTTAATATATCCGTCTTGTAAAATGCGGAATCTTTTTTTTGTGGTGATGAACTGAAGGATATGACTACTACACAAAGTGCTGGGTTTGACGCTCAAAAACTCGGAAAATGCCTTTTCAGTCTCTAAAATGGTTGACATTATTTTGATAGTTGGTTCGATTCCACGCGATCAATAGCCTTCAATATTGTCGTGTCTACAAATTGAAAAATGACGAACTGTCTGCTAAATACAGTACAGTCGGTCGCCTTGATCTTAAATTGCCTGATCTGCGCATTTTTCATTTGGAAAGGAAATGCTTTATTAAAACAAAAAAATCTGGGAGCCGTGTATCTTTGACCGTACTTGTATTCAAAAGATCTCGTAAAAATATAGGAATCGTCGCTTAAATGCAATACAAATTGAAGATTCCTTCCTATTGATGTTAAGTAATCATTTTTATTAATTACGATTTAAATGTAAACGGTAATTGTGACGATTTAAAGAAATCCGTTTGGATTAAAAACTTATAATTAACCTTGGTCCTTGACAGTTTCTACTCATATCATATTACTTGCAAAATCGTATATGTACCACTGCATGGTACGAAGATAATAAGCGTAACATTCATGGATGTCTCGATTTGTTATTTACTTAGCTGAAAATTAACATAATATCGCATGTATGTATAAACAATTATATTCTGTAGTGACAACGTGAAAAAATTATAGCAAAATAAATTACGGTACAGTTAGAAAGTGGAAATATTATCAACTTTACACTTTTCTTTTTTGAAAATTTCTTGATATTATTCTCTATTAGAGATCGGTCTTATAATATCTTCTTTAATTATCTTTTTAAACATTTTTTGTTAAGTTTAAAAATAGTATGGTACGGGAGGTAAATAAATTATGATATTTATTTAGGTGTGGCAACAAAAACACTTACAACAGATGACGTTACAGTTGTCACTTGTCAATTATAAAGTTTGGTGGCGTTTCATTATTGGCTGTTGCATTTCTATTCATATAAGAAATTTACGTCCAATAAATATAAAAATAACAATTAAAATATCATAATGAAGTACAAATTATTACTTAGTTTTCTTACTATACTAACATATTACAATGTTAATGCACAAAATCGTGGGAAAGGTGTAAGTTTACTAAGAAAATAGTTGTACCACCGGTAAACATATTTTTAAGAAATACGAGTATAAAACATTATCTTATTGAATTTCAGCTGGAGGAGAAAGTACAGCAGCTGTCAGAAATGTCGCTTAAACATTCAGTAATACCACTAAATCTGAATAAGTTTAAAGATTACGTGAAGTCTTCACCAAGAGACTACTCGTTCATCGTGATGTTTACAGCCATGGCTCCTTCAAGGCGTTGTGCTATATGCCAACATGTTTATGATGAATATTTGATTGTAGCCAATTCAATGCGCTTCGCTGGGGCACAAAATAACCAATTGTTCTTTGGCATGGTTGATTTCGATGAAGGTTCTGATGTCTTTCAAATGGTGGGTACTGTTTATATGTATAGAAAAACATTGTAGATTTTCTCGAAATAACAAAAAAGAAAGCACCGCAAATAAAGCACACAGAGATATACATCTTGGCTTGGTGTTTAGAAGAGCATTTCATATCTTTGAATTATCTATCTAAAAGTGCAGGGACTTAAGTTTTTAATCAGTTAATCGTACATATCAATGGAGCAAGCATATGAACAGATATAGTTGTCTATCCTAAAGACAAATTATTTGTAGAATGTGGCTAGAAGTGTCTGAATGTGACATGCTAAAGATTGGGACTATTGGTTCTCTATAAGGAAGACTATATAGTCTTCATTGATTGATTGACCTAACACAGATAATTTATCATTTTAAATTTCTGATTATGAGTGTTCAACCAAATAGTAAGTATAAAGTAGATAAATTTTTAATTTTAGCTAAGACTCAACACAGCACCGG
>FAPJ01001679.1:0-10773 GCA_001485985.1 Heliconius ethilla aerotome | reverse complement strand
TTAACACTAGGTTCTCTCTGCTGTGTGCGGGATACAGCATGAAGCTGAAAAAAAATATATGCGGGCGTAATTATTTGTCAAGATATTTACCAAGTACCTAATGCCTACCTACAGAAAATTGAAAATTTTATTGTTATTATAATTTTATTTTACGGCAGGTATATAAAATGAAACTGATATGTTTCGTGTTATTATTTAAAATTTCCAATGTTGGGAGAAGTATATATTATTTTTACATTGTAAGTATATTAAGTAGGTACATATTCTAAAAATCTATAAACTTAAATAAAAATGCGAGCATTATAATGACATCGTTGACGTTTTTGAAAATGGTTCTTTTTGACTTGGCTGGGCACGCTTTTGTGTGTTTAGCCAAGTTAAAAGTAAGGCCTATAAATATGAACTATTTAAAATTTTATTATTTTTGCTGAAACTGTTATTGAGAAATTAACGTTTAAAACTGGCATTTTCATGTCTACGAAGCTTTAGCTGCGTATTCCTAATAGTTCTGGATTGAATTCGTTACATACTGACAGGCAGACGGTTTTTTGTCATTCAGCTACAGAACCCAGAAAAAGTAAATTATAATATATCTACTTATTTTCTTTTTCTAGGCTCCTTAGCAGAATGGCATTTTTTTTATCTATATCTACTTATAACAAAATTGATATATTAATCTTCGTTGTAACATGATTTTAGTGTTCAAGGAATTAGAGGGGAGGATCATTTTAAACTACCACGTTATGTAATTGAACCTGGAATGAAGCCGTAAGTATATAATTATCTTTTTATTAGCACTCATTGTGTGATATTCTTATATCTCATTACCTACTTTTTTCAGCTTCACGCTGTATCCCGCATAAAACTGGGTAAGCAAAGGGAACCTAATTTTAAGGCACTCCGTTCTCCATTTTCTGAAGATTTTTTAAAGATGTTGAGTAGCGGAACTACATTACTACATATTTAAAAAAATGTTTGTTGTATTTTGTTCAGTATTTTGGTCGACTACTTACGTGTAGATTTACTCCAAAGATAAAATAAGTTCCTATAAACCTAATACCCTAATAGACGTGATATTGTCATAAGTTTTATAATTCATATGAATATTAATAATCATTATAACTTGAAATACTTAGATATATTTTAAGCATAGGTATAAGTACTTCATAATCCATTTATGCGACATGAATGGCGCTCATGTACGTTTTCATGTACTTTTCGACAAGTTCGAGTGCTAAGTGGCGGAAATATAACTCACATAATTAAATTTAACATTCTAGTTATTATTGCACAGTTCATTTAATTGATATATTAATTTAAAAGTTATTATAGAGATTAGAGAATAAAAACTGCAACCCACATACACGATGTATAGATAGAAGGTTGGTCTTAGATGGGCTATCGCTGCCTTGAATATGTTCCCGTGTTAAGCCTGGGGGTACCAATCTAGATATTTGTTTTCAGGGCAATAGTCGGTTCTTACAGTTATAATTTATTAAAAAATGACTTCGAATCATTCACGAATTCAACAGTTCCTGTTGAGACTGAGACCATCACCACCACTAGCTCAACATTCAAGGAAGAAGATACTTATAGGAAGCACGCTACAGTTGCTGCCACTCTTAAACAGTTTGATTGGTGGACACGATCTAGGACACGCCGAAATATTACCACAAAAATTTATAGATTTTTAAGCAAACCATAAGAAGTCTTTAAATCTACCTTATTAATATTTCTTCCTTTTTTTATTATAATTTATTATTTCTAACTAACGTGATTGTCAAACATTGAGATGTTTTAAAGTTTTTTAACTTCAAATTATGGAGTCTTCATTTTTTATAATGCAAATATATGTATAATAATAGGAAAAAAGTATGGGTATTTTAATACATTGAAAGAAAGTTTTATTATAACGCATTATCTACTTAAATAATTTTGATTTAAGTATCATCTCTATATGTAATGAAACCGAATGCCAATCTAAGATCGATTTATTAAAGAATCGATTTTACAGGTCAAAATACCGATCTCTTGAATCGATACCATTAAAAGGTTAAAATGATTTAAAAACTAGCGATATGAATGTATGTTGAGTTTCCTACGTCAGATTGTTACTTTTGTAACAATTTACGTTATAATCTGTTTATAAACAGTAAACAAAAAATGAGGACACCACTGTCGTTACGCCGACGTCGTTGATCGCTACCTGGCATTCACAAAATATTATGTACTAACTGGTTTTGATACTGGCTATTTACTGTACCATTGGTAATAATATTTGTGATGATACTAAAGTAACCTAGTACTTGTGCCAAAAGTATTATAACTATAATTAAAAAACATTATCTATGTAATTAGATAAAAATTATAATAAATAGCGCATGTTGTATTATTATGTTCATTCTTACTTTTTGATTTGTAATTTAATTACAAAATTACGATATGACTTGAATTTTCTCTGTGTGTATTATACTTTATAAAGTAACATAAAATGTATGCAAGAAGTAATATTTTATCTGTTATGATACTTTGCGTAGAAAGGACTTTTTATTGTTTGTTCATAGGACTGTCAATCGCTGCTCGTTTATTTTCGACGTTTGGTTTGTGAAGTTTATTCATCATTATACACAATACAGATTTTTAGATTTATTAAATTCTATGTATCCTTGAACTAGTTTCATTTGATGTTTAGTAAAATTTTCAATGTATTACTAATATTTTCAATCAATTTAATATGTAACAGAACTAAAATCCTTTGTACACATTAAACAAGTCATTTTTCATGAAAGTTTTTTGCGTTTCTGGGCCAATGTCAAGAATGTCTATATATTAAATAGTCTCTATTTAGAACTAAGACGTAGAAACCACAACCCTAGACAAAGATAAATTTTAAAATGGAAAATTTTCGACGTGATATTACGTATAGTGCTTTAAACAATGAATTAACTCCACCACTACCAAGATTTGGAGAAAATATTAATACTCCAACCATGATTACTCTGGATCAGGAACATGACGACGCTACAAACGTGATTATTCACAAAGTACCACAAACAAAAGGTTAGATACATTTTTTTCTTTAATAATCTTTGTTTAACATTTTTTTTAAATGTTTGTTTTTGTTTGTATTTTAAGAAAATTTATGACTATACATTTATCAGATTTAGTAAACATTGTAGATGTTAAATCTATATTTTCAATAATAATTGATGACGAATTAATAATTTAAGAATATTATTTCAATACATTGTATTTAGTTAAACGGATATAATTTTTGTATTTTAGGTTATCAGTGTTATTTTGTTAAAGTAATGTATTTGAGCATATGTGGTTTTATATTGTGCAAATTATGTTGAGTGTTCTTTATAAAATTTTATTTATTTATTTTACAGGAGGATGGAACCATATAGAGGACCTTGATTCTTTTTTTACAAAAATGTATAGATATTATGTTAGAGGAGGTTTTTATCCAATGATAATGTCAGATTTACTTTATCTGCTACAATTTATATTTATTGTATGGTTCTCTACATTTTTGGTGCATTGTGTTGATTATCCAAGATTATTTAGAAATGATCCAAAAGCAAATAGAAGTGAAAAACTTAGTTTGAGTGATGTAATAATTCCTACATCAATATGTGTAGGCAATATATCATGGACTTGGTAAGGTTAAAATTTTCAATGCTTATATAAATAAAATAATTGTTCTTACAAATGTAAGAAAAATTATAAGTTGATGATGCTTTAATGTATAAATTTTAATGTATTTACAGGTGGTGTTTAATTGTATTGAGCTCAATTATATGGTTCATGAGATTGGTTATATCAATATATCATTTATACTATGCTTATGATACTAAATTATTCTACAGTAATGCTTTAAAAATAAAGGAGGTAAGTTTGTGAAAGAGAAAATTTACTCTGCTTACTACTATTTAGTTACTAATGATGACTACTTTATTGATGTTCGAAATATGTTCCTAATCCCTAAATTATTAATCAATTATTTATTTTAAATGGACAAAAATAATGATTGTAATATATATTTCATGTCTTTATTTATAATAAAATAGTAATAAACTAAAACATACTACTTAATCAACAACTATAATAAAGTATTATGTAGTAAATGTATATTATCAATTGCTATATTTAGCATGTGATTCATAGCGGCAATCTGACTGTACATGACGGTCATGGGTTCAATTCCAACTCAGGAAAGTGATTTATTTTCATCCCCTCACTCTAGTAACAAGATGAAGCCGCATTGAGTTCAACCACTCAATATGCAATGTCTTCATAGTTCTGTGGTGTATGGGGAACAGAGTATCTAAACATTAGGTTTCCTATCATGCTATATGCAGGAAAGCTCATAAAGATAAAAACATTATATTTCTTTACTTCAGAGTGACTTGGCTTGGGTTAACTGGTCCACAATTCAGGATAGAGTAAGGGAAGCACAGCCGGAACATCACATGTGTGTACATAAGCAAGAAATAAATGAATTGGACATTTACCATAGAATACTCAGGTGTGTTATATTTACTTATTACAACATGGTTAAATGATCAATATAAAATGAATTTATATTTGCTTTTTACACTATGAAAAATTATATTGAAGCCACTGTGGCACAGCATCTGAAAATTGTGGTTATTATGAGCATTGTAAATGGCTACAAGGTAATATTTTTTGACTCCTTACTCCCCTACTCTCCTTACTACTTAGATGGTACTCTGTTACACTTTATAGCATTTATTGAACTGTGTTCTAATGGAGTTTACAATTGCAAAATCTTGTAAAAAACTGACTATTCAGTTTTTGTACAAGATTTAAATGTATTGATATTTTAAATTTTTGAATAAAATAATAATTGCTTGTGGTAATAAAATAACATTTTTTTAATGTCATTTTTAATAAATGAAACCTCTTTATGTAATTCTTGTTCCTAATTGTTTTTGTTGTTTTGTTATTAATTTGTTTGCTGTTAAAGTTTTGATCTATATATCATTTGGCATTGTGAAATATATTATTAGCCTCACTTAATTATGTGAATTTAAAATTAAAAGTCTTTGCGATGAACATCAACAGTGATAATTTTATGAAATTGTTAAAAAAAAAATATCTTTTTATGTAAGGCTGATTATGAGCATTACTATTAGCACTTTGCTTATAGCATTTTTAAATCAGCCATACACATCTTTTGTGTGGTATGTACCGATTATACAAAGTGATTTCTATATTAGTATGAAACACTTTATTCTCCACTTCCATATTTCTTAAATTGAGAAATTTAAATCAGCTTCACATTGTATCCCGCACAAACCAGGGTATGGGCGGCACTTATTTTCATAAAATTGTAACCTTTGTATTGAAAATAATTCTGTATGGCTTTTCTCAGCATATCTACTTTCTAAATCAATGGTAGTTTTATGTTCATTTGATAATTCCAAAAATCCCTACAAATTTTATTTAAACAAAAAATATTTTGAATTTGTATTGATGATAAATTAAAGTTGTTAAACAAACATATTTCAATACTTTATAGAAAACATATAAAAATTTGATCGTAGCGGGATTTGAACCCGCGCCTACGCTACGCATACCCCCATTACATTTAAAATATTGTATATTATATATTTCTTATATTTGCTGTTGAGTTATTGACAAATTTTAGCATTCATGCAACTGTGATGTATGTATGTGACCTAGTTTCGAATTCTTAACATATTCCAAACTAGGCTAACTTCTGATAACTGTATATTGATATGCAAGTTTCTTTAATGATAAACTACTAGCGACCCGCTCGCGGCTTCGCCTGTTTGAACTATATAATTATTTATTTTCTAAGCTGAATTACTTTTGTGTTCTAATTACATTATTATTTTAAAAACAATATTTGTACAGGGAAAAAAGTGTTAAGACACTCCATTTCCACTCCATTTTATAATGAAGGAAATCTTGTTATACATTATTTAATTTTCAAAATATTTCTATATTTATTTTAAGTGTGCAATTATTTTCTTTAAGAACTTGTAATAAATTATGTAAGTAGTATGTCATGTGTATAGTAAGTATGTATGTAAGGTCCCGTTGTGTTTATTTATATTATTGACAAGATCTTGTGTTTGCAATTGCATATATTCTGAATTATCGAAATATGAGCTATTGTTTCATTAATCAAGCGAATGTCTAATAAATTAGTAGGCTATCTTTGGAACTTCCATATCTCAAGTATCCGTAGCTAAAGCTATAATAAATTTATTTCATAAATATGTAAATATCATATCATAAATATTACATGTTATGAAATAATTTTCTAGGTTTAACAATTATATGGTGGCGATGGTGAACAAGAATTTACTCCCCCTACAAATGCATTTGCCTTTTATTGGGGACTTTCATTATTTGAGCAGAGGCTTAAAATGGAATTTGGAGTTTCTTTTATTTTGTAAGTGTTTATTTGTTTTATATTTTATCTACATAGAATTAAATAATCGTGGTGTAGGTTCATATTCGTGGTGTACTTTAGTTGAATTGGCTATTGCTTATAAAAGGTTCATTTAAAACTTAGTATGAAACAATTTTTGCTTGACACCTTATTGGGATATAACTAGAATCTTATAACAACCTCTTATATTTATTTTCTTAACTTTATAACATTTTCTTTCAACTGGCACGCTCGGAACGCCAGATTTAAAGAACCATACCATATCACCATTTTCTTATATTTATTAAAAAAATCAATTCATGTATGTATTCTTGAAGCTCTTGCTTGCGTACAATGTGACAAAATGCATTTCATTAATTTTTTGTTAAATCTTTGCGTGCCTTTTATACAAACAAAATAATTATTGATTCTTATCTCATACTCATATTACACATGTCTTGTTTAGTTTTCCAAATATAGATCTGAAAGGATATTGCTTTATTCATTATCATGTAGAATCACAATTAAATTGTAAATATAACATTTTGATAACAGATAGCCCGTGGAGTCCATGGGAGAACTGTTGGCAGTTACGTAGTGCTTATAAGGACCACACGAAGAGGATGATGCTGGCGCGTCAACTAGAAAGGCAGATTATACTGTTGGCTTTATTAAATTTGCTCCTCGCACCGCTTATATTGGCCTGGCAAATTCTTTACTTCTTTTTCAACTATGCAGAGGTTGGTAGTGACTTTATATGAATATAGTTAATTTATTAGAAGAGGCCGTCGAGAGAGAGAGTGGCAGAACGTATGATCGTAACGGCGACAGTTGTAGGTTCGATTCCGTCTTCTGTCTCGTCTCTACTTGAGTGGCAGAGGCCACGTCTTGAAATTTTGGCTGTTCATGGGTAACAAAGTGTATTAACACTAAGTCTCCTCTATATATGGTACCGTAGTGTGAAGTTATAAAAAAATAATCGCGTAAACTATATGCCTATTGCCTACTTGAGAATTTTAAATGCATTATTGTAAAAAATAAACATATACCAGTTAGTAAAAACTTATTACTTTTTAAGGTTTCATACCTCAAAAGATAAAGATGAAACCATTATAAGATCATTTTATTGCTCATCTGTCTGTCTGTATGTCTGCCTGTCAATACAATTTCTCGCAAGATCTCTTGAAGTCTACATAGAGTATCTGGCACAGGGGCACAAGCGAAGGTTGTGGGTTCGCAATATGGAAATAACATTTTTTATATTTTCATTTCTTCGATCTGGTGTGGGAGCAAAGCGCGGCGTAGCGTTACGCCACTGAACACGGTTTGCCCCTACAATTCGGCGGAAAATGTTGAACAGACTGCCTTAACATTCCCTTAAGATTCCCTCTATCTATCCCGCTTTGTGTGAGATGTAGTGAGATACTGAAGCTACAAAAAAAAAATAGAATTTTAATATAATTCCCATTTTCAAACATATATTCGTATTTATATTTTCAAGTGTCGACCGACCAAGAAGACCGAGCTACAGCCAAAATATCTGTATCCTACCAGTATAATTATCCTGTATATTTAATATTTTACAGCTTATAAAGCGTTCGCCAGCCTCGTTGGGCCTTCGCACTTGGTCGTTATACGCCAGGGTGACGCTGCGCCATTTCAATGAACTGGAACACGAGCTCCGCGACAGATTGAATAGAGCGCACAAGCCCGCAACTAAATACCTCGCAAGTTTCACATCGCCTATTACTACAGTGATTGCCAAGTAAGTTGGATTTTTTAAAGAAAAAAAATGTAAACATGTACAATTGTTACAGCTTGAGTAATAAGCAATCAGAAAATGTTAGTTTTTGTTCACCAAATAACCACTTTCATTTTAAAATTCTTATTATAATTATCAAGTTTTTAATCTATATTTTAAGATACCGCGTATTTTTTTTATGGCATTCACTTCTCAAAGAAAACATATGTATATTTGTAATCCCTTACAGATACAGTACAGACAAAATTATATTTTGTATGTATATATAGAGTACTGACGTTGGCTACGTCGTTTTATAATCATTAAATTTAATTGGACCCCTTTTTGGGCAAGTCTGACTCGCGCTTGACTGAGTTTTTTTATATTAATTATAACTTAAATTTTATAGGAATATAGTATTTTTGTCAGCGAGTGTGCTGGGTGTGCTCGTGGTGCTATCAGTATACGACGAGGATGTACTCACAGTGGAGCATGTGCTCACTATCATCACTATACTGACGTGCATATTAGCTGCAGCCAGGTAGGAATGCAATTGACAATATTTCATTTATTTATTTAAATAGTAGGTTGACACAAAGATTACAAATGCAAGGTGCCATCATATACTCAATTAGAGTTTTACCGTGCACCAGCGTCATTAAACATATACATCTACAAGTCAAAAGCTATTACAGTAATTATAATAAATAATCTATCATAATCACTCGCACTAAAGATAACAAGTATACAAAACTAAATAAGTAATAAGTAAAAAATGAGAGTACATTTAAATTAATAATGATTTCTATTCAATAAATTAAAGACTTTGAGTCTAATAACATGTACAAATTGATTTACATATAAATATATTATATTTATTTATTGTTTTTTTATATAATTTATTCATTTAACTTATATTGTATGAATATACAATTAAATTTTGATAAATATATACCTATCTATAATTTCACTGTCATAGTTAATACTTCTTTGTTTTAGAGCCCTAATAGGCGAAGAAGAGAGACTAGGAGGGGGGTGTACAGGCCCCGCGCGGGGGGAGGAGTTGCTAGTGCAGGTACTTTCCTAACTTTTGTTAACAAATACAAATTTTAAACTATTGGGCTTGTTCTAATCATTTTAGATTTTTATACAATCTTGGATTTTTGGTTTTTTATAATATATTTTAAAAATATCACTGAAGTAACAAAGCTTTCATATAAAAATACTTAATATTATTCAGTGTTTATATATGAGTGATATACGAATTTAAATATGATGATTTGCAGGTGCTGGGTCACGTGCACTACTTACCCGCTGCGTGGCGAGGCCGTGCCCATACTAAGGATGTTGCCGCTCATTTTCAAGATCTTTTTCAGTTCAGAGCGGTAATTTATTGTTATTAATTTTCGTCGGTTTAGAGTGTTAGCCTGCTAAATCCTTTTTTGTCGTTTTTATATTATTTGATAACGTAAAACAATATAAATACATAATCGACCTTTATTTTATTTCATATAGAGAATATAAATTAATTTTCGAAATTGTTAAAACCTTCTGTAATATACATATTATACCTATTCATAGTTATTTAAAAACGTCTCTTGTCTCCTGAGAATTGGCTTTATAGGCAGTTAGCAAGTCTACACCGTAGCGTTTGGCGCTCCGTTCTCTCTGACTACCCTGCTAGGGACAAAACATTGTCAATTTTATAGATAATTTGTAAAAAAAGCAAAAAATAAAAATAAAATAACATAGTATTTATTGATTATTCTTTTTAGTGATTATTCTCAGACTTAGTTTTTGTTTATTTTTTATTTTTATTAAAATTATTTATATAATGATGTTTTTCGTTTTGGTTTAATAAATGAAGATACCACCACTTGAGTTAAAAGATTTTTTTTAAATTTCTTTGCTCTGGTAGTAGGACTCAGCGCGGCGTTTAGTTCCGCTGCTCAACATTTGTTGTCAAGAAAATTTGTTGGTGCGTGCCAAGTTAATAGTAGGTCAGAGTGAAGCTAAAAAACTAAATTTTCGTCAAGTTCACAAGTTTTTTTATGTTTAAACTTTACTTTTAATCAATTTGTAGATATACATCCTATTCGAGCTGTTAAGCCCGCTGGTGTGTCCGCTGGTGTTGTTGTCGCTGCGCACAAGAGCCCTCGACGTCGTGGATTTCTATAGAAACTTCACAGTCAGTGTACTGGGTATAGGTGATGTTTGTTCGTTTGCTCAGGTGAGTCGTTTAGTTAATTATAAATGCATGCCAACCAGGAATAATTTTAATCATAATTTACCTTTTTATTACATTTTGCTATTTTCTCTTTATTAAGTATGTAAGTGAACCCTCCGTTTTCCGCTTTTCGCCGGAATTCGACTACGGGTTGAGTCATGGAAAACAACGGAATGAAAATAATTCAATCCTCCAGGGGAGACTGAAACCACAACCATGACCTTTATATAATAGTTCCAATGCGCTACGGTTGCGATGTTTTTTGTTATTTGAAATTAGTTATATTTAATCAACAATCTTAATGCAAACATGACATGTAATGATGAAGGCCGTCGTGGCGCAACGGCTCAATGGTTTGACTGTAACGCGACGGTT
>FAPJ01001667.1:246-10785 GCA_001485985.1 Heliconius ethilla aerotome | reverse complement strand
CTCTCCCAAGTTTCTTAAAAAGTGGAAGTGGAAACAAAAGTGGGTCAAGAAAATATACTAAAAACGATTTGAAAGTGGCGCATTAATAATATGAAAATAGCAATTTAATGGTGGTTTGTTCTCAGAAAAGTAAATACATATTTTTTTATAAGTAACGACAGGACGTTTCACGGTTTTATCTACAAAGCAGGCTAGCACAAAGCAGAGGGACTTACCAGAGCGGAGGAAGTAGTGGTCAATATCATCGTGTGACCTTCTTAATACCTACACATTCCTCCTTTCCTACGACGTGATGTAACCTTAAATCTTTTAAACAACGTAACGGATTTTAATGAGATTTTGACTAATAGAGTGATTCAAGGGGAATGTTTATTTATATGTATAACGCAATACGTATTTTATTAGAGAAAAGAGTGTCTCAACACTAGGTTCCCTTTGCCCAACCTGTTAGAGAGATAAAACGACAATATTAAATATTAAATTCCTCCTTGTGGGAATCCCACAACCGTGCGCCACGTATGTAATAAGATGTGTACTTAGCGGTTATACCAAAAGTAAACATTAAGCTCTGTCAGAAACGTCCACAATTATTGGAATGGCTGAACTAATCCTGTCTTAATCCAGAAACCGTTTGTAGGTAGGCGGAAGTAGCTTTTGTTTCTAGAAATAGATAGATTATCTTATTTAACAAAAAAAAAATAGGTGACGTGAGTTATAGGAAAACAGAATTTCTCAATAAACAGACTAATAAAATTTTTAGTAATTCGAACCAGTAGTTCCTGAGCTTTATAACATTAGTATAGTTAAGGATCTAGAGGACTGAAGACGTACATAACTTTTTGTTCCGTTTTTCACCCATTAACTGAAGGGAGAGTAACAGACGACGAAATACATCTAGAATACTACTAGAATACTTAAACAAGTATAAAAGTCCAATTTTCCAACATTATCTTCAATCCTACCGTCCGAAGAGCACCTCTGTCAGCGAGTCAAAGTGGCGGCTGACGTGCACTCCACGTCGACCTTTGAGGATCACTGTGGACTAAACCAGGCGTGTCGGTGTTGTCGTACACTGTGGAGGTGATGTACCAAAGATGGACTTTGATCGCGGAGAAACTTGACAAAATGCCAGATTTTTGCATCTCTAGGTATTTTCGAAGTTGTGGTAGAGTAGGCAGAGGGGTTAAACACTTCGTTCTCCACGCACCGTATAAATTTCGAGACATTCCATGTTGAATGGAAAATTATTTAATATTCTTGACATGAAATTATAAAACAGCTTTTAAAAGTTAAAGAACCTACCTATTAAAAATATGAAAATGGCAATCCATAAGCTATTTAGTGGTTTCTTCTTAGAACGCAAATATATTATTTTCTTGCAAGTAGGAACTCGTTGCGATTGCGTTTGTTTACAACTTTAATTTTCTAGGTTCCCTTTGTTGTCTCAGTCAAAATGTTCCGATTAAATTTATCTTCTTCTTTACATACAAGTAGACCTTAAGATACAGTATCAGTAGACTACGAATGCCGTTGCATTCACAGTTGATGAAATATATCAAAAGTGGATTTCAAATGTGTAAAATCTCAACAATTTTTTAAAGGTTTCTATATTAAATAAAATATTTAATGTTCGCCATTATTATATATTTAAAATGAAACTCTATTAACGGATTAATTAGTAATTTAGTATTTAACATTTTTTGGAAGCTGTTAAATCAAACTAACTATAGTTTGATATAACAAGTATATGAACAGACAGACGGATGCCACCTCTACCACCGTCTACCACCACGAGACCACACCGCCCGCGTCCCGGAACGACCTAACTGTGGGGTGGCTCAATAGTGTTGGGATCGATCTTATGATGATTATTGACGGCCAATTTAAACAAGGATCATATCTCTACATATATTAGAATAGAAAATACAATAAAACACAAATAAATACTTTCATGTTTTACATTAGTGCTGGGGGGTGCACCGACAACAATTTCAAGATACACAATGGAGTATAAAATTTATATTATTTAAAAATATAATCATTGTTTCGAATTAGAATAGAATCCGCTGCCATTGTATATTAGACAGTTGAACGTCAACTACGTAGCGTAGGTCTCGACCCTGCAACCTGTCGCCATTACAGTCGCATACTTACGCCCCTGAGGTGCGTGATGTCATTTGGTTTACCTTAAGTGTACGTATATTTGATATCTTTTGTTATTGAGGCCGTGGTAAAAAGACAGTTGGGAGGAGAGCGAGGAACGGAGCGTTAACATCTTCACATGTATGTTCCACATCCCGCGCGCCTCCGACGGACTCGTGCTTGACTGCTAGAAAGCTATCATTGTTTCTTCTGATAGTTTATAAGCATTAAAGATGGCTAGGTGTGGTGGTGTGAACCTTAGTTCCCACCTGTGTGACTAATCCAATACTTAGGGAACATTTACCGTTACCACTAAGTCATATGTCCTCACCGAGTTATTAGCATCATGGTTCTTCTTTAATGGAATACTACCCCTAAAATTATATCCGACTAGGGATGAAAGCTTGTGTGGGAGCTGCCATTTTCGAAGATAATCGAAGGACCTATAAATTATTATACTTTGACATTTTATTGGGAAAGGCCGTGACGTCGTATTAAATTCGGGAAGTTTTGTGGTGAAATGGTAAGTACTCGTATGTAGTCTTTAATTCCTCACTTCGACTTTCGACAGTAAAGTATCACACACAAACACTCTAATATCACAATTTAGTATCAATTATACGCTAATCAACGTCTCTGAGTGCGACTGTGACTAGAAACCAGAAGCCTATATCAGAGATTAGCTAAGGAATAGTGAATCAATGTTAACTATCATATAATGTTGCGAAAGCACTTGCTCTGCCTACGACTCCAGTGCAAGCCTTGCAGCAGTTGCAGCTATTACGCAGGATGGTAAGTACTAGTTTAGGAGTTATAATATTAGGATTGTGCAAACGAATAGATTGAGGTATTTAGGCGAGGTTGTTACCTGGTGGATTATTGCACAATCTATCGAAAGAAGCCAATACGTCCTAATGAAACGTCATGTGAATTAGCGCCTATTTCATTAACTAGCATTTATTGGCGATTAGCAGAGATTGGCGCCTTCAACCAAATAAATTAAATAAACTAAGTATAGACGGATAGATACGAGACGGAATTAAAGATACAAGTATAAGCTAACTAAATTTAAACCACATAAATGCTACTATAAAAATAAACATAAACCGTTTAAAGCGATCTAATAAGACACTAAATGCGTTTGTTTATTTACAAACAGGCAAAGTAACTTTTAGTTACCGAAAACACTCCATAAAATACCATTAACACCATGAGGCATCGTTATAAAAGGAGCGGGGACGTCAGCGGAGCCCTATGCAATAAATATCGTGCATCGCAGTCATTAATTATTTATGCGCTTCCCTAATTAAATACGACCATAAATTATAAGCTAAACGAAAGTAAATAAACGTATAACGCACCTAACACGGTGAAAGCAAACCAAAATTTAATTACATTCAATTTATATTAGCTATAGCTTTAATTATAAAACTTTTGTCGCTTATAAAACAATATGAATAAAATAAACGACGCGACAAACAATTTTAGAGTGCCGATCGATACTAAAAGGCAATATTTATAAGAAAGCAACTCACCTTGGATGTACGTAAACAAATGTAGGCAAGCGATCAAGAAAATCCAGTTGCCGACACCAAAACGACACATTTCTGTCCGACACATAATTGAAGCACACAGCAATAACACTGCACAATATGTTTTAATTCATAACAATTACATTTTAACACAATCAAGTATTTTTTTATTGATATTTTGTGTGCGAGAAGAGTATAATGTACTCCATTTTCATCACAGACTGGACTCGATAATGAAAGGTCATTGTACGAAATCGCGTTTCGGAGAGAAGTGCGAGATTGAGTGTGAAGGTAGCAGCGAGTCGTATAGACAATTTTTTTTTTTGATTGCGTTTTGTTAATGCTATGTTAAATAATGTCTTTGGTTTTACGGGATATTTTAACTGATATAGAAAAATTGTCGTTATGTTCCATATTATATATTTTCCTAAATTTAAATGTTTTAAGATTTAATTAATAAAGGTAATTATTTATATACATATCTTTAAGCCGATTAACCACGTATATTTTTAGGAACATTGAACACATTGCAGAAGTCAGTGTTCTTGGACAAACAAATATACATTTTATTTAACTATATGTCAACAGTCAATTATAAAAAACATACGATATATTAATATAATAAAACGGTTGAGTCTTAATCACAGAACACATTTACTCATCAATAGATCAATAGGTCTTAATAGTCTATGATGTTGGCGTAATATTTCAACTTGAAATTTTCAAGTTCAACAAAGTTGTGTGTGTGAGTAAATGTGTTCTGTGGTTGTGTCAAACTCAATTGGCAAGGAACTAAACAATTTGCGTACTCCAGTTCATTCAAAAGGCTTTTTTTAATTATAATAATGCTTCTACAATAACAAAATTAATTTATAAGATAAAATACGAAACAAAAATAAATATGGAACTAATCTATTCAGTGAGACGCAAACCCATTAAATGTGAACCGCCACATTATGATGGGTAAATGCTTTCCTTTATTTTTTTTTTAATAAACAATATTAAAATCTATCTTTTTATTATTGTAATTGTTATTATATTTCGTCTCATATAAGATAGCTTTATTGTTACAATTATTGACATTTCAGTACAACAGATCCAGAAATAGTGAGGCCTATTTGTAAAATATCAATATGTAATATAATAGCATTTTCCTCTCTAACGGAACTGACTGACTGCGATGGTGACACATGGGGTGGGCATGTATATGTCTGCGATCTGGACACACCGTGGGACAGTCATAAAGTTACTAGTACAATTCATCCTGTAAGTAGATTTAAACATTTTTTTTTATGCTGTCATTGCAATTTCAACTCTCACTGAGGGCTGAATTATTTCCTCGGAACACCATAATAAAAGAACAGAACAGAATTATTTCAATTTCCTCCTATTTTTTGATAGGAGTTAACCACTCAACACTTTGTGTCTCAAAAGTATGTGTATAGAGAAAGTAGATTTTTAACATTAGTTTCTGTTGCTTCCATGAAGCTTAGAAAAGGAAAACTAATTTAATGTAGCAGGTCTCTTATTTGCACCTCACAGAAACGCTCTAAGTGTTCTGAAAACTGATCCAAAACATATGTATTTAGACATATTTTTATCATATTTATTGAGGTAAATAGAGAATAGTTAGTTACTTATCTTTGTTACCATTTTCATTTTCTAACTTTTACATACTTATAAAAAGTGGTGCAGTGAGGCAAGAGAGTCTGTAGTTGTGGATTCAATTGACTCTGATGGTTTGAACAGCCCTCTTCAGGAATGACTATATTTAAAATTATTTTCATATTAATTTACGATTATGTAGAATAGTAAAGTGTGGTATAAATGTAACAGTTATAGGTTCGATCCCACTTGAGGGTTATTTTTTTATTATTTCCATATATAGCAGACAATTTATATATATATATTGTAAAAAACTATTGGAAATATTAAATAAAGTGGGAAAGGTAATGAATTAAAACAAGGCTTCAAATAATTATTAAACAACCAAAGGGAATTATCTAGCAGTCTAATAACAATCCGATGCTAAAGAATGCATCAGGCAGAGTGACGTTAGCGATCCTTTTCTTTCGGTCGCCGTTGACAGCCCATAAAAGCGCCAGCCAGTAATTAGAGTCGTCCTTATATACCAGATATAGATATAAAATATAGGAAAATATATTAGTATAATATAATATAGGAAAAGTAATAGGAAGTTTGATATCAGGATTGGGCGTAATAGTTTGCAATACGGATTGTTCAATTTAGGTCGCTGCTTTTAAGTGAACTAGTTCGCTCCTTTGGTTCGTCAGCTTCTAGCTGCTTCGTAAGTTGCTCGGTGATCGAAGAAGTAAAAACACAAATGATCTGCTTTTTATTATTGGCAGATTATTCACTTGTTTGAATAAAGCTCCTGCTGCATGTTGTGACAGGAATAAAAAATATAAATTTACCTAGAGTTTCTGAAAATAGGATAAACATATAAATGAATATTCATAAAATACATTTCTTATTATAAATAAATACGGCTGTTTAGGTAATGAATAATATAAACACTTATTTACATATTTTATTAAGTTGTAAAAATAATAAACAATGACTCTACTTTTGGTATATAAAAAAATTTTATAATATTATATATTACTATGTAATTGGGCTGGATCTTTACATGTTCAGCTGCACACGCTGATTGGCCGCTCTATATTTCCTTACGAACTATGGAGCGTCCAATCAGCGACCTAGTTTACATAGTTTATCTGCGGGAGCGTTCTTTCGAACTAGTTCGTTCGGAAACTACACAAGACTATTTAACATTAGGGAGTGTTTTACCATTAGGTTCTCTCTGCCTTCAAATAGTGAAGCATAATATAAAAAAATGTAAATAAAGCCACAAAATTAAGTACAAACCTTTTTCCAGGTATCAGCACTAGAATGGGATGGGGAAGGCAAGCAATTGTTAGTTGCGACCACTGTTGGTGAAGTTTCTGTTTTTGGACAAAAAGATTTTTTATTGAATGAGTGGACTTGTTTATATAGTGCTAGTTTTCCAGGTATTATTAATCACTTTTTATTAGTTTTACACTGTATCCCACATATAGCAGTATAGGCAGAAGGAACCTAGGACAGAACTAAGTATGAGAAGTTTACTGCCAACCTTCACTAGTTGGAGAGGCACATTAAGAAGAAGAAGGAACCTAGTGGTAAGACATTTCATTCTCCAGGCACCCAATTTATTAAATATAAAGTGAGCAGTGGCATTTAACACTGCACTTTGTCCTGTTACTAGAGCGAGCGAATGGTGATAATTAATTCCTCAGAGTGCTATGGCTGCTCGGAGAGAGACATTATCTCGTTTGGTATTATTATATAACATTTTTTGTTTTCCACGTTTTTCCACAGTGAATATTCTTTTTGTCTTAATGAAGTTGAAGAGATTAGATGTTCACACAACAAACACACATTTGCTAAAAGTAACAAACTGATTGCATATTCATGTGTCCTGTTAATCCTATCCTATTAATTATTAATATTATAAATGTGCAAATGTGTTAAAATGAATGTTTGATCCACTTTCACTCACAAACTGCTAAACTGATTTAAATGAAAGTTTACAATAATATAGCTTTTACATCATAATATGCCATAAATTATGTGGTGGTTTTGTATTTTTTTGCTTATAAAATAACAATAAGTTTGACAGAGTGAATCAGTTTTTGTATAATTGTTTTCCCCTATTCATTATTTATTCATAATTATTTTGTTTTTAAGGTGAACACATAATAGCAGCTACGTTTTTCCACAATGGACGTCGTATAGTGGTTGTGGATAAGAAACCAGATGTGCCAATTTGTGAAAGAATACAACAATTACGGCCTGCACCCACTCTGAAAGGATTTGGGTGAGTTATCGTCGTGGCGCAAGGGCATTAGGGTGTGACTGTAACGTGGTTGAGGATTCGATCCCCAATAGGGAATGAATTATTTGTTATTAATATTTTCATTGCTTCGTATAATAACATATAAAAAAAGGTTACCACCGGCTCAGAAGCCAATTCTGCTCAGAATTTAATACGCAATAGCTCGAGAAATTCGGCACAAAGTAAAAAACGGAGTGTTTCAATACGAGCTTCCTTCTGCCTTCTGATACATGCGCGATGCAGCATGAGCAGTTTTTATTTGTTTTTGTATTATTTAATTATAACTAGTTAAAAAGCCTCTATTGTCTATTCTCTATTCCCTCTATGCTCTATTATCTATTTTCCACAAATTTGAGTCATTAATTTGATCAATACCTGTTTTTTAAATATAGAATATTTGCAATCTATATATTGTATGGGATACAGCTTGATAAATTAGAGGAAAAAAATAAAATTTAGGTCAGTCATTGCAGGGGCACAAACATGCGACTGTAAACGCAACAAGTTGAGAGATTGATTCTTACTCGAGGAAATGAAATATTTTATATTTAAATTTTTTCGCTCTGGTAACGCCAGAAGTTCCTCCAGTCAACACGCAGTGCCTCCAGAATTCGGCGACAATTTATGGACGTAAGTGTCTTAATGGTGGAATTGAGTGTTCTTTCGGCCTCACAAACATGGATAATATATATACATAGTTAAAATTAAATCAGTTTCACAATGTATCCCAGACACAGCAGGATAGGCAGAGGAAATCTTGAGGGGATGTTAAGACATTCCGTTCCTCACTTTATATTTATATACATAAGTCAGAACAAAAGTTGCTGTTTATAATTTTACTAACACATCCTTTCTTAAATAGCTCTTGCTTTTCGGAAAATATGTATATTAAATTATATTATTTTCAAGATCCCTATAAGATCCGCCAAAATATACGGAAACGGATCTTTCTTCTGCTTCGAATATCGGATGCGGGCATTCGACCCTCCACTGGTTATAACCTGGGATCATGTGTCTCTCTGCCGTGTCCGCAGCGGCGCGGCGTGCGCGGGCGTGTTGGTGGTGTCAGGCTCGGGGCTGGTGGGCGCGGTGGCAGCGGGCGAGGGCGCGGCGCTCGTGTCCGCCGACTGCATGCGCGCGGCGCGCGACCACGTCACCGCTGCGCACATCGCGCACAAGAGTGAGTACACAGACACAGATTACTATTCATTGTTTCTAACTCAAGTATATTTGCCTTTTTTTCAATCTGTATATTGTAGTTTTCACATGTTTTGGTTTTTTGCTACCTCTAAGCTATTTCAGCTATTTTTACCCTGTGTGACAATGCTGTAAACGTGACGCGAACTGCTTGTGTTCGCTCCGGTCTGTCCCCCTGCCCTCTGTGTAGGTGACGGATTACACCCCCCCCTTCTGACCTCAGTCCTCTCCTCAGTCCCTCCTCGGTCCTTTCCCGATAGAGGCGGCGTACGAACGAATGACAAATTACTTGACGCCCGGCCGCTTGTATACTGAGACCCTCTTCCCCAGACGGCGCCGTCCTCATAGCGGCGGCGTACCGTCGCGGGGCGCGGCGCGGCGTGCGGTGCGCGCGCGTGTCCCTGTCCCGCACCGGAGCCCCGCGCTCCGCCCCCGCTGTCATCACACTGTCGCCACTGCCCACTGTGTATTTAGGAGATGATATATGTCCTGGTAAGTTATTGTTTTTGTTTGTAATAAATGGATTTGTAAGTTTTTTTATAAGAATATTCTTTGAAAAAATATTTTAATCATTAAACTGCCTTGAAATGTTATGTATATTATTTTGACTTTTTCACTATGGTTAAAGAAAGCGTGGCGTTGATTGAGTTCTTTATCTCAAAGCACTATGTTTCGAATTTAAGAGAAGAAGAGAACAGATACTCTTTTCTCGTTTTTTTGCTTATTTTTTTTAGCTTAATGTAGTATCCTACAGCATATAGCAGGGTATGCAGAGGAAACCAGTAAACCTAGTGTTAAGATACTCTATTCTCCATTACGACATTTCGGTTCCTCACTTTCAACTCTATGAAAATTTTATACAAATAGATACATACATACATACATTTTTAAAATGTAGGAAATTGTGCCATCCATACACAATAAGGATAACAAAATTCCCACGAGGTGGGAATTAAATATTTTCATTTCCTTGCTCCTGTAGGATGACAAAAAGTGGCGTTGAGTTCCACCACTTGGATCGGAGTGCTTAACACTAGATTTCCTCTTCATACTCCTGTTTATACCCTCCTACATGTGGGATACAGCGTAAAGCTGCTTCTAATTGAAAATATCTACGTTTTTCATACAGCCTCAATATCATGGTGGATTCGAGACGACGGCGATTGTCTTCTTATAGCAGGGAACAATCTCACTCTATGGAAGTTAACGGAACGGTCTTATCCTGTTCACAAGTTGTTGTCTAAAGGTAGGTACAGGCCCACCCCACAAAAACACAATAAAGAGTAGTGAGTTCTCTAGGTTAATATAAAAAAATATGAAATTTACATTTTTTAGGTCCAGTCCAAGGCAGCACAACTCCTGGTGGTGGACCCAAAAGTAATGACTGTTTTACCACTCTGGTAAGTTATTACTTATTACGTTTACTTAAACATTTTGTGTGTTTTGTAAGATGTTTACACACACAGACACGAGTATACATACACTACGCATTCTTATCGAAATACTTCGAAAGTCTTATTGTCTATTTACACGCTTGGCAAGACTCGGCAAACACAAGCATGTAAGAATATTTAGCTTGACTTGACAAACTTAAGGTTATCAACTTTTATAAGTGCATCCGGTTGACCTACAGTCCTGAAATCAGAACGGCACCTTCAATGGACGAGTTTGGCTAGCACTTAATCGAGTTTTTTTTATTGAAAATCATGTTACAAATATTCGATTCATACCTTTTTCCCATATGATTTGTACGGTTCACGTACAGATTTT
>FAPJ01001655.1:955-14410 GCA_001485985.1 Heliconius ethilla aerotome | reverse complement strand
ATTTGTTTTCTAGTAATAATATAATTATAAGTAGACTATTAAGTGAAAAAGAGGATAAACATGTTTTAATATTCTTATCGTTGTTATGACAAAAAATAAAACGATTTTCAAATTGACGTCAGCATACTAAACTATATATAATAGCTACATAGCCTTACATACAAGAACTCGACAAAGCAATGTTTATATGACAAATATAAATATAAAGGATATTAAAATAGCGGCATTGAGTTCCTAACACAAAATGGCTCTTAAAGCGGAAAGTGGAAAATAGCTTATAAGATTTGAATTAACCATCTGTACAATAGGCAATCTTCTTTTAGATTTGTTACTATTTTTCAACGATAGTCAAGCATTAAAAATTCCATCAATATATCGGTGTTGAGTCATGCCACTCACCACACAAGCTCTCAAGATCCATAAAGAAAAGACAGAGACTTTTTTTATGCATAAGACTAGGAAATCGATCGTACAGGTCATCTCATGGTAAGTGATCATTGCCGTCCACGACCGTGTATTGGTAACCCTGTAACAACAGAGGACCAACATTGCAAGCAATAGGCCTGTAGTTAGTTGAATTGGAACCTGTACCAACGCTGCTGCAAGAGGATAAAACTGAAACACAACTGACAGCTAGAAGCTGAAAAAAATATATTACAATATTTTATTAAGTATATCAATACGTAGTCTAGGACCTATAACAACTTCAGGCTTAGGAAGGTCTAAAATTCTTATTACACCCGGTTTTTCTTTACCCAATACTCGTATACGAGATAATATTGATACCAAGTAAAATACATTATATATACGGCGTATTTTCTTATATGGTGGTTTTCTACATACTAGGTTGTATTTTCATTTTCATCCAAAATACTAGCCATGTGCCTCTCTTAATAAAAAATTATAAGGATCTAAAAGAAGGCCATATTTTTCTTATTCGAAACTCAAAAGTATCATGGATGAGCCGTCGTGGCGCAGGGGTAGAAGGGCATGGGTTCGATCTCCACTCGAGGGAATAAATTTTATTTATTAATATTTGAATTTTTTCGCTCTTTCACCAAGACAAAAGCCCGGTTGCCCCAAAAAAATCGGCAAAAAATGGGGAACGGAGTGTAAACTGGGGGGAACACTAGGTTCCCTCTGCCAATCCTGCTATGTGCGGAATACAGCGTGAAGTTGAAAAAAAAGTATCATAAGTTAGGTTAATGTACGCAGTTGATCTAGCTAATAAACTATTTAACATATTGTTACTCATAACTTTTACCGCAAACTGCAATTATATTAAATACAAAGTAAACCATAGTTTAATATCGCTTTTCATGTAAAATACGCGTTATTTGGAAATGTATTCAATTTCTGGTATGAAATATACGTTAGTGATTTTGTTGGAAGATTAATTTATTAGTAATTCTACTATATGCTTTATTGGTACCGTCGAAACTTGTTTGGAAGTGGTTGTGGGTTTGATTCCGCACAAAGTTCCGCTGTTCATCATGGAGTGTCTGAAATTTGCCTGAAAATGTAGAACAGAATGTCTTGACCCTAGATTGTAACTGTGTAAAATGTTGCTCTAAAAAGAAGAAAAAAAATCTCCTTAATGTTTAAATGGTAATAATAATAACTAAAATAGTTAATATTGCTATTTCACAGGACAATAATCTCTTGAAGGCAGAAAAAGAAACGTTATCTAGGTATTTGGATTTAGCCGATGACATTACTGCCATGTGGGACTTCCAGTAGTGGTTTCTTAACGAGAAGCCTCAACTCACATCTTAAGAGGTTATCGCTTAGCAATTGTATCAAGAACTGGGAAGGTAGTATTATTAGTCGAGACGGTGAGTATTGGGAGGAGGTTCCTCACTCTGGAGAGGATAATTTTTTTAAGTATAATTTATTTTTAAATAATTTTACAAATGTAAACATTAATAATAGAATTATGCCATTGTTAGAATAAGTTATACAGTTCCATAATTCTAGTATAGGAACATGAAAAACTTTCATGCCACCTCACCCACGTATTCTAATATCACATCCATATAAATGTAAATTAGCGCCGTGTAAGGGTTGCTCCAATCTCAACTGACTGGGTTTTTACTTCCTATATAGTTTTTTTCCTATTATTTCCTATGCATTCCATTTTATTATTAAAATTAGTGATTACGAAGTAAAATGCATTTTGTTTTGTTTTCAATGAAATTAGAAATTATATTAAGTGGCAATTTGAAAAAAGGTTTGTTTTTTTTATATTTTGGTTTTCTGGTCCGTTTATGTAAAATTTGTGTCAATGGTATATGTTCTCTAAATTCTTTTTACCTATTATCCGTGATAAAGGGAACATAGAATATTTTTTGACAGATTCATAGAAGAAAGAATGAGAAGAGAAATAAATAAAAAATATGAAATAAATCTTCTAGGTTGTAGGTTCGGTACACGGTTTGCAAGTTCTCTCTGCCTACTTGCTATGTACCTGTCCATACAGTGTAAAGTTAAAAAATTTTACCCGACACGTAGCAGCAGTAGGTAAATAGAATTTAATGTCAACTCACTCTCTGCTATTCCCCAAAATTCGAGACATTGCATATTGAATAGCAGAACTCATCGCTTTTCGCTCTTAACAGAGTGAAATACTCCGAGCGAAATAAACCAAATTGAAAAATATTTTTTTAATTGGCCAAAATAACATAACGTTAGGCAATTCGTGGAAACGATTTAATTAGTACCGAAATAGAAGCAATCAAAACGTTCCGATATATCAGTTTCCGTAATCAAATGTCATGGACGCGATCGCTCGTGAATTTAGGGAATGTGTTGAGGTTATACGTTTTTTTAATATATATTTTTTTAATGTTTCATATATTTGTAACTTAGTAAATTAATGATTAATATAATAGTTTTAGGTTCGAATTCAGTGTTAAAATATGGTGGTGATATAAATTGAAAAGAACTTGAGGCCATTCGTGGCGCACTGTAAAAGCATGCGACTGTAAAAGCGACAGGTTTTGGGTCCCATTCTCAGTCGCGGTAATGATATATTTTAAATTTTTATTTCTTCTCTCTGGTAACGAGGCAAAACGCGTTGAGTTCCACCACTCAACACCAGTAATGTCTCCAACTCCCTTTTCCCGTATAACAATAGCCAGAAAGAATTCAGCTCGTATTTGAAATATTATGTATTGAAGAGTAAAACTTAACGGTCTGATAAGACCTAGCGAGGAGTTCGGACCCAGCACTTTGTACTTCATGTGTCTAAAAAAACAGAAAGCGGAGGGTTTTGATAGCGTAAAAAGAAATTTAAAACTAACATATCGCACCTTTAGAATTATAGAGACCTAATTCAAAAATGTCAATTTACGAATTAGGTCTCTATAATTCTAAAGGTGCGATATATTTATCATATGCTATGCCGTAGTAGGATATTAAAATACTGACGTCCCTAATTAATTATTAATATCTTATCACACGCTAATTAATTTTATATTGATGTCACATATTTATATCAACACAATTTAATGTAGTTACTTTTACTTTTTAACATATTTTTATTAAATCTGTACGTATAAATAAATTGAAGAAATATGGTGCGAATTTAAAATATGTTTTTAGCCATAATATAGAGATTATCTTAAAAACACGATAGTAAAATAAACAATATTAAAACTTTTGTCTGTCTGGGTAGCTTCTATTTGTTTGGTCTAATTTATGGAACAGCTGAACTCATGTTTATGGAACTTGCACTCAAAGATAGAGAGAGTTGTGGGGAGACATATGAGAGACGTGCGATTCGTATATTTAGGGGTCCACTACTAAATAAATACATAATTATGTAAAAAAAGAAAGGACATTATAAACGTTATAATTATGCTGAAATTTAACACACTTCCAGTTTGGCAAAATGGGAAATCACAAATCAATTAAACACATAAGTCGAACATGGCCGATCGGTAATTTACAAAGTAAATATTTTCCAACAATTAATCTCATTTGCTAATAGGGCGATAAGATAATTTATTTATATAAATAATATGTTATCGTCTCAACTTAAACTCGTACGAGTAAAAATGGAGAGAATATTGATTTTAGTTCTTGTTTCCTCTTTAAATGGTGTTTTAAGTGATGATATAGTCAACGATAGGCCTATAATAGGTGTTCTATCTCAGGAACAGTCTGTCTATCTCCATACGAAATACCCGGAAGAAAATTACACAAGTTATATTGCAGCTTCCTACGTCAAAGACGTAGAGGCATCTGGCGCGAGAGTCGTTCCAATTTTGTAAGTATTTTTAATATTATTGTCATATTATTTGAATGTATGTAATATATAACATATGCAGTTTAGTGATAGTATGTTAGTTTCTATAGTTGGATATTTTTCAGAGTATTCAGTGGAAAGTGGGGAAAGGAAAGGGCTTAATGGGAGCGGAGTGTCGTAACACTAAGTGTTCAGGTTCCCTCTATCTCACCTGCTATGTGCGGAATAGAACGTGAGACTTAATTTTCTTATTTTAGGTTGTTTCCTTATTTTTTAACAAAAGTTAATTAACGACTTAATCCACTATTAATATTAGTCAATAATGGTTTACTTCGTTAATCAACTGACTCGCCAATCTTTTGCAGCTGCAGCTCCAGTGTTTTAGATTTTAGCGTTCAGTACTAACGCCGGTCTAAGCTTAATGCCTGGCTTTCTAGTTTTTTTTTCTATGAAACAGAAAGCGCTTTCAAAAAACCTATCCACTTTATTTCACACGAATAGTAGTGTTAGAAGCATATTTATTTTTAGCCAATTCTGTTATATTTTGTGTATTTAGAAATTCCTCAGTTTTATATGTATGTAAAAACAGAAAAAAATATGTGTTTTTTTTTTAATATTCACTATGCACATAGTAGGATAGACTGAGAGAACCTATTAAGACACTTCTTTCTCGTTAAGATACTCCCGTTATGGATTTTTCCACGAATTCTGGATGCATTGCGTGTTATTAATGTTATTTTAATGAAATATGTAATATATGTGAACATTTTTTTTTCATATTTCAGAATTGGCAAGGATCGCAGCTATTATGAAGACCTTATGGGAAAAATCAATGGGTAAAAAATATTCTTTATATTATTAAATTAAATTTATAGCAAAATAAAACAATCTGTAAATATATAAAGGCATGCTTATTAGAAGTTACAAAATTTTACTTTTACTAAAACATTGAGTTTTCAGAGAACCCTTAAATGGGAATCGAGCCCCGACCCCGACCATAAAAAACCATAAATATTATATTTTTCAAATGAATACATTTATTGCATGTATTGATAGTTAAAAAATAAAATATTATATCTTGATATACATTATTGTTATCGCATACAAATTACTTAGTGATGTCCAACGTTTATATCCATAGATTTTAATCAATAACAATTTGCATAAACCGTATGTTGAATTTAATTGCTTATATTATTTATAGCGATAGTGCTCATTTATATGCAATAATACAACTTCAAATATCATTGATGATGACACCATTGTAGCTCAGTACGAGTAGAGCAGTATTTGCTTGTAAGAGCGTGGATGTGCGTTTGATTAACATTTTTTGTCAGCGTCACGCTGTATCCCATGTAGTACGGTAGACAGAGAGAGACTAGTGTTAAGACACTACCGTTTTCCACTTTTCATTGAATTCTAATGCATTGCGATTTGAGTACCACAACTCAATCTCGCACTTTGCCAGAGCGAGAAAATGAAAATATCAAATATTTTATCCGCGAGTAAGAATCGAACCTACCTACAACCAACGCGTTAACAATCAGATGTTGATCCTTCACCACAGCGGGTCCGTATTACGGGGCTTATTTGTATATTTCAACATTTGTAGAGTGTTAATACCAGGAGGAGCGACATATTTTAATCAGTCGAATGGCTACGCTGACGCTGGACAGCATATCTATGAAATAGCCCAAGAGCTGAACGATGCCGGTGAATATTTCCCAATATTTGGAACATGTCTCGGCTTCGAACTTCTTATCATACTGGCATCGGGCCGCGGTAAAGTCGAAAATAGGATTCGATGCTATTCTTATTCGAATCTTCCATTGAATTTTACTTCAGGTATGTAAAATCTGAAGTTAAGCCAGGTTTACAATGTATTAAATTTTATAGTATTAAACATACATTTCTTTAGTATTAAACTTTATAGTGACTGGCTGGCTGTGTTTTATAAATATAAAATTTCTCTGATTACGTATACATGTTTTATACGCAGAAAGCTATTCTACAACACCAAAGCCAATTAAGCGATGAACCTTAAAATTCCACAATAAAAAGTGTTCTTAAACGTTTAAAATCGTTAGCAAAAAATTATGGAAATTGCAACGTGGTTCCATAAGTATAAATATATTCTTTCTAAGATATCTACAGTTATAATTTCAAATTCTTACATTATCCTTTCAGACTTCCGCAATAGCAAAATGTTCAAAGAAACTCCAGAAGATATTATTAATTTACTGAAAAACGAAGACTTGACTGTAAACGCTCATCAATTCTGTATAGTGGACGCTGTAAGTCCATTTATTTAGCCTCTCCATAGTCGCTATGGAGGCGAATAGTAATTAATTATACAAAAAGACTTCGCTATTTTAAACTAATTGCTTAGTTCTAGTATTGATGGTTGTCATGGCGTAGTTGGACAGCATCTGACTTCAAGTTTGGGGGTAGTGGGTGCGATTTCCAGTTGGAGGCAATAAATATTTTCATTTCCTCGACATGGCCAAAAACAAAAGCGTGAACAAGCAAAATTGAACTGTAGTTCAAATTGAAAGTTTAAAACGGAGAGTCTTTACACTAAGTTCTCTCTGCCTAACCCCCATACGGAAAAAAACATGAAACTATAAAGTAGGTATCCAATAGGAAACTTATAAATTTCGATTTAAGTTAACTCACTACAAAACCTTATTGAAAATCTGCAACTTTAACATTAAATGACATTCATTTTCGCCTTTGCTTATGAAACTGCCCAATTTCCTATATATTTTGCTCTCGCCTTCTTAAAGAATAAATTTCAAGAAAATCTTTTGAGTATAAATAAACCCTATTTCTTCAGTTGCTTAAGCTACCGTCAGTTAGGCTTCACTTCACAATGTAGACCAAATTGTTAGTGAAAATATTTTGTTCCAGAATTTAAAGGCTTATAACCTTACAAATGACTGGCTTGTGACGTCATACAGTGATGATGATTACGGAGTACAGTTCATAGCAAGTATTGAACACAACAAGTATGTGGAAATAAAATATGTGTTACGAGATAATATTGAGGCTGTAGTTGCGTAGTGGAGTAGGGACTGTAACCGAACCGCAATTGGTTGTGAGTTCGATTCTCATATTTGGGTATGGAACAGGAAATTAAAAATAATTTAATATTTAAATTATTTTCAATTTCCTGTTCTCGTAGACAAAACTTGGTGTTGAACGCCGCTATTCAACACGCAATGTCAGCAGAACTTAAGTGAACAGAGATATTATATACTCAAAAAATTTTTTTAAGTATCAGGAAATTCCGTTCTCTGTTTCCTCTCTTAATTTGAGACATTGCCTATTATGTGTCATAACTTAACGTCGCACCGTGTTTAATAAACATGCGGTTAATCAAATGTACAATTAAGTTTAAAAATATGGGAATACTGTAAAGATGAAACGGAGGATAAATAAAGAATTAATATGATTAAATTAATTATTAATGATAAAAAAACTATTTTAGGTATCCCTTCTACGGAGTTCAATTTCATCCAGAAAAGAATTCTTTCGAATGGAAGAAATCGAAGAACTACGCACATTCCTTAGAAGCTATAAAAGCTAACCGCTATTTCATGGATTTCTTCGTGAAGGAATGCAGAAAGAGCGGCCATTCTTTTGAGAGTGCATCTGAAGAAAACCAATACCTAATTTACAATCACGAACCACATTTCACTGGTGTACTGGGCAGTGCCTACCATCAATGCTACTTGTTTGAGCCTCGTGGGATAGTTTTCAATTAATATAAATATCTTTTATGATACAAATAATAAAAGAAATATAATAAACTAATTCTTTTTTTATAACCTATGTAATAATATGAGATATAGAATAATAGAGGCACAAGCGGTTGATGTGGCTTGGATTACCGCTCTAGGACTTCTCTCGCTCTGTAACAAGGCAAAGCGCAATGATGAATTCCACCACTCAACACGCAATGAATAAGGAATTTGGCGGAAAGTGGGGGACGGAAATGTCTCAATGGAAACGGAATTTCTTAACACTTCACTTAAGCTCCCATTAAGATTAGTAAATTTGAAATGAAATGTAGGTAATCATAATAATATTATTTTCTATCGAATATTAAGCATATTTTTAAAATAGTCTAATAAAAAGAGACTGTTATATTAAAGCCTACTAAAAGGTTATTTCCTCAAAGGCATCATCATAACACAGAGTCAGTACAGTGAGGCGAACATTGCCATATCTAAAGTTCACTTTATATACATAATATAATATCGAACGGCACACTTCCGCTGTAGATAGTTTAGTAAAATAAAATCTAGGTCACAGGAAATTTCGACCTTACCGACAGGTACCGGATGTCTTTATGGCGGTCCGTATCCTTTAAGGGCTAATATTGCCAGGTTTAAAACTATTTTACCCAGATTTTCGATGTTTAAAATTTAAGACGAGAATTATATAACATGATTTGTATAAGATTTCTTAACAAAGTGTAACTGAAATTGCTAGTAATAAAAATTCTAAATTATTTTAATTTGTATCTACTTATAAGCTTCAATTAACTTATATAAAAAAATAAAAAGATTTTAATTTGTCACATTATTATGCTTCTATTTATATCTTCATTGTTTCCGTAATAAATAGCCCCAAATCGAAATGAAAGATAAAGCTTTTAAAAAACATTTTTCATTATACGTATTCATATATTTTTCTGTGATAGAAGACTACTATATAATTCGTAAAGGAGTTCACGAACATAATATATTATGACGCATCAACTTATACACGATAATAATTTGATTTATAAAATTATTTAATTGTTTTATTTTTTCTTGAAAAGGATAGGCAAGGAGAACCAGTGCTATGACAATCCGTTCCCTTCTTTTCGGCTAATTTTCGAGACATTGTACGATGAGAGGCGGAATTCAAAGCCGCCTTTTGTCTGTTTCTTAGGAGATGAAAATAATTCATTCCTCAAGTGGAAATTGAACCCTCGAACATTACGTTTAGATAAAGGCTGGACCGCTGCGCCACTACTGTGTTGTTATTTAAAATAATTTAGATTTACGGAAATGACGAAAACTCGAAACTCTTTATCATCTCATTTAGAAAGACATAACGGACATCAAGAAAGAGAAGTAATAGAGTCGAAAATGGCAAAAATAATTTTAAAAAGTAATTAATTTCATCATATTGAAAGTAAAAGATACCTTCCTTTATGCGTTCACTGTAAGTTTCTCCTGCGCAGGACATGCGCAATGAAAGTACACGCCAAAATGACCTTTACCTACCGACAACTTTCATAAAGTTTTATTACCGCGCGATATGCGTTTAATTTTGAAATTGATTAAAACTTAAAAAAAAAATGATATTAAATAAATTGATAATAAAATAAATAAACTTAAAAAAAATTAAATATAATAAATAATCACTGTTTTCCTATACATTTGTATATAAAACCACCTGTAGCGTATTTTTTCACTCGCGTTAGAGACTGAACGAGCGTCCTCAATACGGACCGACGGTGTACTGAGGCTGGCCCGCCCCCTCGCCTCGCATCGACCCGCCAACCCTCGGGGGTGCGATTTAGACACTATAGTTATTTTCTTCTATATTTCAATAATTTATTAATCGATCTTTTAAGTACCAAATTTTTAGGATACTAAAGTTTTAAGTTATAATTTTATTTCTCATTTTCTTCAAAACTGTTATTAATTAATCTTAAGGTTTCAAAAGAAAATTTTCACTTCAAATGGATTGATACGATTTAATAATATAAAGTGCACTTCACTATACTATTCTAAGACAATCTCTGTTCTGTTAATCTAAGAATAGGAAGACTTCATTTTGTTTTCATTTTATTAAGATAGGTACTAGCGACCCGCTTGCGGCTTCGCCCGCTTGAACGACACAATATTTGGTATAAAAAATCATTATTTAGATTTCTAGAACACTGATAAATACCTCGAATAATATTTTTTCTCATACGTCTTGTTCCATGTACAGACCTCTGTCTTTCATTTTATTTTTATTATAAATATAGCCTAAAAATAATTAGCACTGATTGCATGTGAGAAAGATTTTGATAAAATTTCGAAACCTATACGATTCTTTATAAGTGTAGAAAACATCACATCGTTAAAATTTGGCAACAAATATATAAATATAATTATTATACTTTAATATTTTTTTATGGCTTCACGCAGTATCCCGCACGTACCAGGGTAAGCAGAAGAAACCTGCCAACCTAATATTAAGACACTTCCATTTTCCACTTTCCGCTGAATTTTGGAAGCATTGCCTGTAGACTTGCCTCGTTGCCAGAGCGAAAAAATGAAAATATTAAATATATTTCTTCCGATTGGAGATCAAACTCACAATCAACGCGCCGTAGCGTCGCACAAGGGTGCGACTGCGCTACGGCGCTACGGCCTTAATTTCAAATATTTCTCACAATTTTCGTTTATTGAGAAAAAAAACCAGGAACTTTGATAGAACATGAACTTTTAAGATAAAGTTTAAAGCATGAACGTAAAATCCTTGAATAGAAACTTCCGTTAAGTTTTGTATTACGGAATATTTAAGTTTGCGCAACATGAACAGAGCGGTGGGATTCACGATTTGATATTTTCATATTTTTTTGTTATACGTCAAAGCTTTTTTTTATTTAAAGCATTTTTTTCGGATTATTTAATATTTTCTGGTTAGGTAACGCTTAGTATTGGGTTTTGCAATTAACAAGTAAACTACAATGTTCTTAAAATAATCGTTCAATGGATGACACAGTGCTTGAACACTAGGCTAAGGAGAAACTAGTAGGCTTAGGAATAGAGCAGGAGGTGGGAAAAATAAAGGCGAATTTCTTTAAGTTCCCACAAAAGTTGAAAATACAAAATTTTCGATGTTCCATTTTATATCATAAAGACAAAGTTACGGGCGATGGCAAGTTCTATTTAATGTATTTACTATAAAATCTTACACGTTTCTTAGAGTAAGCGGACGATATATTTAATTACCATAAAAAGCTCCCAGCTGTAAACTTAATACCATTAAGATAAATTATTTCACTGTAATGCATGTTTAATAAGCAAGGGAAATAACTCGTGACTTGGGTTTTATAAAGGAAGGTGTAAAATAGTATATGTTTTAGCAACATTAGCTAAAAAAGGGTCCATGAATTAACCTTACAGGATAAACATAAACCTTTTTTATGTATCATGAAGCCGCAGAGGTGCAATGGGGCAGTGTGTGTCTATAAACACGGTGGCTGTAGGTTCGATTTCCATTCGGTGAAATGATTTTACTGTGCTGTATCTAAACAAACGCTTGGAACAAACAAATGGATGGAAAATGGAGAACGGAGTGTGTTAGCACGAAGTTAGAATTACTTTTCTTTTTAATGAAAAAATCTTATAAGTATAAAATTTTTAAATAAAAGTAAAATCTACTAGTTTTGATTTAACAGTAACTAAATAATTACAAAGAATAACACAAAACAAATTGAAAATAGAACTGAAAATTCTCGAAATCTGTAGGTAGGAAAGTCAAGCAACTTTCTTTATACTATTTGAAAATGTTACAAAGGTGTTATTGTGAACGATATTTATAGCACAATTTCTCATAAGATACTTTCATTTATTTCTACGAATATTACTTTTATTTTGATTTTGGAAAAACAAAAATGGATCCACCCACCGTCCACAGAATCTAATTATGAGGTGGAAAAATTAAAATGAAATGAATAAAGAATGGGGTATATCATAACGTTCTTTCTAGCTGGCTTATTCGTTAACGGAAATATTTTTTTAAGGTTCCCGTACCCATGTCTATATCCCTGTCCCATGTTTGTATAGATAATGGTACGAACCTATCGTGTGCGAGTCCCACTTGCACTTAGCTGCTTTTTTCGGCTTTTTCCTGCAGAGTAGAATACTTAGTGCTACAACAATCCGATGCTGGCTGGGTATGGCTAGCGCTAGCCTTAGGAGCTATTAATTCAATTATAAAAAAACACATTCACTAGTCTATTTCATAAGGAAAAGTTTAATAATATATAGGCTATATTACCTGCGGGCAGAGATGTTTTCTTAGAATGTGCCATACAAATACTTATTTTTATTAGAGTAGGGCGGTGAAACCTCGGAAACCTAGTGGAACATAAAAAAAAACAATATTTTCATTGACAGAATCATTTTAAACCACCTCACTATATAAATAAACAAACAATTATCAACAAGTGTTAACACTCTGTCAGCGATACAATAAAGTAGATTACGATTCATAAATCTCCGGGGGGAAGCCGGAAGATCCAATTTGAAACAACGCGATTCAGTAACAGGTGCTTGTCATAACGCCGATTGATTGATCGATTGATAATTCAGTCCATTTTAATAAAAAATGTAATTCTAAAATTCAAATGGTATTCTATAGTATGATAGGTTTTTAGAAATTCTGTTTAGTCAATTGGGAAACGTCATAGAAATGGCTAATTGAATGTACCTACAGCTTAATAGTGTTAAGTTGTGTCTAGCACGTAGCTGGTTAGGCAGAGGGAACTTGGGAGCCCTATCGTCAGGTGACCCGTGCGCTCTTTTGTTTTGTTTTTTTCTATAAAAAACATCTAGTGTTAAGACACTCCTTTCCCATTAAGACATTTTTGTTCCCCATTTTCCTGTGGCTTTTTGGCAAAACACATTATTTTAAGGTACAGAGCTGTACTGTGTAGAAAATGACTGTAGAAACGATTGTACTTCCCCGACTGTAGATCGAACCGACAACCACCGCATTAATAGTCAAATTCTGTTTCACTACTCCACGATATAAAAAATGATACAATATTTTTTAAAATAGCAACCAATGAGCCTTATAATAAGGACTAATACAAATGTAGTGACACTGATTGATGGACCTCGTTGAAGCAACAGTTACTAAAAACTATATTATTATTTATAGAGTGAATAAATAAAATATCGCACAATAACACTGTTGCTAAATAGGTGAAAGAAATAAATAAAATTTTCGTTTTACTAAAAATAAAGAATAAATAATACATATAATTTTCTAGGTGCGCTTCACAACGCGACTAAAATATACACTACCTTAAATATATCTTGATTATGACAATGGTCCTGTATATTATTAATTTAATGAAAATTATATACTAACTATGGAGATCAGATGAAACCAGTCGCAGGGGCATAAGCATGTGGCTGTAAACG
>FAPJ01001651.1:3565-13651 GCA_001485985.1 Heliconius ethilla aerotome | reverse complement strand
ACCAGAGCGAGGAAATAAAATATAAAATATTTCCCTCCCCCGAGTCGGCATTGAACCCGCGACCCTACACATATCGTAATGTAGATCCCATTAAAATTTCTAAAACCAAACGAGATAAACCATTAAGCAAAAACTCCCACCCAATACCAAGATATATATATCCATATTGAATATTCATGAAGGTTGAAAAATTCGGACAAATAGTTGTATTGAAGCCGTAATTGCTTCATTCCGCGAAGCAGTATCCAGGACACTGCGGTACACTACGGCTACGGCGAGAGCTGGCGGTCGGCCAAAGGATTGACATTGCTATATGAAATGGTACGCTGGGAACCTATGTGAGGTTAACTAGGTGAATTTATATTGATAATGGTCATTTGGATTGTAGTAACGACCTATTTAAGGTTTTTTGTTATTTCTTAAGTAATTTCTATACTTTATGAAGTCATGGGGCAGCAGTACAACGTCTAACTGTATAATCAAAATATTCTTTATTCAATTACAAGCACTAAAATTAAATTAAATCATCAAGTTAAATAGAAAAGTCAGTAGTGTCAGTTCAACAGGAATCTACCACCAGTTCTGAAGGCAGTTCTGCAACGGAAAAACACGACAGTCATCGTTTCGATTCCCACTCGGGGGGTGGTCTTATTTGTCCGTTTCCCAATATTTTATCTATCTTAATGACGAAGCAAGGAACTATATTGCAAAGAAAACACGCAGCATGCAGAAAGAAGAAACTAAAAATACAAGTAAAAGTATGTCAAAAATTGTATTTGAAATGATTGTTAGTAGTCTAGTTATTTCTTTTACTTTCACACTTACTTGGCTTTAGAAAGAAAATATTGACAACAAATAAGAAACCACTGTATCACTTTGTAACGTTGCTCCCAACTTTATGACACATTAAATGAAGTAAACAGGATCGAAGAAGGAACAACGTTTTTATTGCAAGACGAGAGTCGCGTAAAAATCTAGAAGTTTATTTCGTTTTCACAAACTGACCTATAAATATTGGATGACAAGTAACTGCGGGTGTGTTTGCAATTTAAATTGTTTGTTTTGTATTTAAGAATTTTATTGGGGTAATAAATGATGAGGCCAGTTGTGGCGCAGGGGCACGAGCGTGTGACGATAACCGCGACTCATAACCTCTGGGTCCTATTCGAGGTAATTAAATATTTTCATTTCCTCGCTCGGGTATTTTCAAATGCTTGCTCAGGCTCAGTGTCTAATAATATCCCCAAGAGGGAATTGACTTCTTCGGCTTCATTTCTTTTTAATATTATTGTATTTTATAGGCCACTCACGCAATGCTTCCGATCCGATTCCGAAAATTGGGAACGGAAGGGTCTAAGTGGAAACGAAGTGTAACACTAACACTAGGTTCTCGGGTCCCGATTGAACCTAACCTAGATCATCTTTATGTTTCTAGTATACTCAATAGAAATACAATTTCATACAATTACTAATCCATCATCTCTTCAAGATATAGTATAGCATATAAGATACTATCGTATATGGCATAGTGTACTTATGTGGCATATAGCAATCTGAGCTCTTCCAGCCGCGGGCGTAGTTAGGCGCGCTCTGGTTCCTTCAATTTTCTGATTGGATGGACTGCTAGCATCGTAGAATGTCAAAAGGTTTCCACATTTTATAGTATGTATGAAGAATATAAAGATATAAATCTTTCATCGGATAGATGAAATCTTGTTTATTTATATGGGAATTTTATTAAATATCACTTATATTTTTGTTTTGTTTTGTTTTGAGGCATTAGTAGCGCAGCGGTACAGCGTTTGATTGTAAACGCGACCGTAGTGGTTTCGATTCCCATTTGGGGTAAAGAATTATTTTAATTTCTTTACAATTTAACAAGACAAAGTGCAGCGTTGAGTTCCGAGTTGGAACTTTTTAATAAATAATAACAATATGAACATTAGCTACGGCCCTCGCGCTATCCTCTGAATGTGAATGAAAATGTGAACCCCTAAATATTATTATTCAAGCAGCAACTTACGAAGTTGCATTACAAAATATTTATTTCTTAAAGAAAACTTTACTAAGAGTGGAAAATAACTGGAGCATAAAAATACACGGCTTAATAGGATAGTATCGCGGTATTGGTACAAGCCTGATTGAATATATAATGTTTGTTGAAAGGCACTATGGAGGGAACGGTATATGACCTACTCGAGGATTAACTCACGTGAAGGGATATTTCGTGGTATGGAGTTTTCTTTATTTATTAAATAAATTGTGAGGGTAGCTCTTTTTCTAACCTTTAACCCAATTTAGAATCTAAAAATGTATGTGTTTTTGTTTCTTTTTAATAATCATAGCTGCGCTACACAAAACATAACGTTCGATGAGCAAAGTGACCATCTTAGGCCAGTTTCAAGTAAATAAAATGTCAAATATTGCTAAATATTTTTTTATCTTACAGAAGTTTTTATAGAGGTTTTATATTAAAGTTCGATCGTCGCGGTTCGGGGGCTCAGTCGGTGTGTGAGTATAAACATGACGGCTGTGGGTTCAATTCCTGCTTGGGGATGGGAATAATTTAATTTCCTTGCTCTAGTAAAAAGACAAAACTCATTGTAGATTTTGAACGTCTCAAAATTTGGCGAAAAGTGGAGAATTAAGTATTTTAACACCAGGTTCCTCTGCCTACTATGCTATGTAGTGAAAATTGCAAAGAAATGTTACTTACCTAAGTACTGTATGATAATATACCTATATTATCATACAGTTGACGCTCAGCTGCTACAAGGCACCACCATAGATTCCACCCTAAGGGCACAATCGATCAATCCCGACCTTGAGGGCAATGACCGGAGAAATGAGTCGCTCCGGCTATACCTACGAATTGTTATTCATGTAATAGCAATATAATTTTGGACAATATTAGTATAATAAGTTTCTAGTCCATTTTGGTGAAATAGGACAGTGTCTAAATATAGACGTGATGGTTGTGATGGTTCGATTCCCGGTCGGAGACTTAACAAGCAGCGTTTCTAAGTAAGGCGGGGAAATGAACAAAAACGCTTCTCTAAAAGGCCTCAATAAATACACACGACTTAATTGTTATTTTATTGTAACGAAAATATAATAAGTCATGTATTAAAATGGAGATATAAGTAATACAGCACTGTCTGATTCCAGCTGATCCCACCCCATGTCCTCCTAAGGGCACGATCGATGTTCCCCGACCTTCGGGACAACGACCCTGGAAATAGGCCAACATGGCTGTAATAATACTATTAAATTATCAACTTCATGCTTTTTTTCTCGACTGCCAAGGAAGGGTTATGTTTTTCGTGTGTTATTTATTAATTAATTTATTAATTTATTTACAGAACCAATAAAGAGTTACATTACGACATGCAACCAGAGGAGAATAAAAAGTTATTCCTAAACAGTATTTTTATTAATAACATTAAAAAAAAATGAAAATAAAGCAGATCAAATAAAGAATTTAATTGCTGTACGAATTTAACTATTGAAAAAAAACAAACAAAGACAAACCCCTAAAATACCAGATACGTTTTTACTGAAATGCATCTTTGATTATGTTCTTGAAAATTTCATCTAAATCATCAAAGCAGATTTTCAACTTGACGTTGCTTTTTTTTGGACGTTTTACAGTAGAGCACGTCGCTTTATGAAGTTTTAACACAAGGTCACTTAAACATAGGTTAAATATTAGATATATAACCATGTATTACAAAGTATTTTTTTGCAGACCTTTTCACATATATTTCACTTTTAAAAACTTAATTTGTACAGGTAATGGCGAATGCACAAAAAACCAAACAAAGAAGCTTAATGTTTTTGTTATTTAATTTATTTTAGCGTCCCCATTTTTCGTTGTTCGTTTCGAATTCTGTTGGCATTACGTTCTTCTTTTTCTTGTTCTTCGATATCTGTCCCGTTTACAATCATACGTTTGTAACCCTGGGCTACGACTGGCCCCAAAATTAAAACATAATCATTTCCCAAGCTAAAAATCGAATCTACAGCCATCGCATTTATAGTAAGACCCTATACAAATATGGCTGATATCTTCTTTATTCGGCATATGAGCGCGACGGCTATGGGTTCGATTTTTTCCACGTGTTTTCTAGACTTATTCCTAGGTTCCTTCTACTTATCCTGCTATATGCGGGATACAGGA
The DNA here is from genome assembly GCA_001485985.1 of Heliconius ethilla aerotome. Lineage (NCBI taxonomy): Eukaryota > Metazoa > Arthropoda > Insecta > Lepidoptera > Nymphalidae > Heliconius > Heliconius ethilla. Next base: position 9,471 of record FAPJ01001651.1, on the reverse strand, counting down.
TGAAGAAAAAAAACCACTGATTTCTAATAGTTTTCCATAGTAACAATTAATATATAAGATAAGCCATCTTTAAACCTTACCTGTAAATATTAATTTACTGACTGTCTGTAATGTGGCTTCGTTCCTCTGAACGGTGATCGATACCGGAGTTGCTAAGGGCGGTGGAATTTGATAGCGTTGTAGGTTAACTGTAGTTTATCCTGTAGTTTAGATAGAAACTTAGTAATAATACGTTACATACATTGTAAATACGTTAATTGGACTGACTTGAATTTTGATTTATGTACATAACTTTAAATAGGAACATTCTACATGTTGAGATAATCCTGCTTTGCCGAATTCTCAGGATATAGCGTGTTGAGAGGCGAAACTGAACGCCGCGCTTTGCCTCGTTAATCCAGCGAGGCAATGAAAATAATAAATATTTCATTTCCTTGAATGGGAATCGACCCCACAACCTGTCACGTTTAAAGTCTCACACCACGACGTCTGGTCTCAAAAAACAATTACGTAAATTTATATTTAATATTTCCACCTTCATCACAAAACTAATTAAACGAAAATATTAAATAACTTCAGGTTTAGAGTTCTACGGTTATATTTTTAGTGGAATCGAGCTCAAGACTTCTTTTGTTATAGCTATAGTCAGCTTACTCTATTGAAATTAATAGGGGACTTGAAATTGTTAAGAACAAGTTGTATGGAAAATTTGTGAAAACATAATTTTTACGTTAAAATTTCACACCAGATGCCGTTTTGGTGGATTTAAAGTGTTAAAATTATTGTTATATGGATTGAAATTTGCTTTCAAAGAAATTTATTTATCATAAAATCTTTATTATAAAATGTCTCTATCACTTTTTATAATCGTATAAATGAAAAGGAAGTATGGAATTTGTCAATAGGTTAACAATTAATACCACAAGTGGAAATAAAAATATTCGAAATGTTATGTGCAAAATTTTCCAAATGTTATGTGTTGAGTGTTAGAGGTGGGGCGGGGAGTGGGGAATAGTTAGAATAGTTAATAGAAACCGAATGTATTAAAATGGTATCTATTGATTCAATCGCTTCCTAAATCTAACTGACAGTGACAGATAACGCCGCCCACATACGAATTTGTGGCATTGCCGTAGAAAGCATTGCAGTCGAAAATTTGAATTTAATTATTTGTAGCTTCACGCTGTAGCTCATATAGGAGGGTAGACAGAGGAAACCTGAAAATCTAGTGTTAAGACACATCAAGGAGTCATTGAGACTTGACTGGCGTAACTCAACGCTATAATAATCTTATTTTTTTCCTTACCTTATTTTTTGTTAATAATTTTTTTTTCAATGAAATAAAATGAATTTTGTAATTTTAAATATTTTGTTATCTTGAGTAAATTTTATATTCTATTATAAGCTTTTGAAATAAATAAGAATAGCTTTGAATTAAAGTATTAAATTATTTCCCCATATAAATATATATTTATATTATTTATTCACAATTAAAAGAAGAAAAATCCAAGAGTATCCTCATACATCCTATATATCTATACCGCCATCCCACCATTAGCGCGCCGCTAACCCCGCACACCACGCCCCGTGCTCCCTGACATTAGGATGACCTCACTCTACCTTTTGTTGACGCTGTGGAATTCCTTTATTTATTGTGAGGCTTGTGTTTGAAGATCAATGTATTCTATGCATATATGTTCATCTATATAAGTAAAATATTGTATTACTTTCACGCTGTAACCCGCAGATAGCAGGGTAGGCAGAGGGAATAATGGAAACTAGTGTTAAGACGCTCCGTTCCCCAAATTTCACTGAATTCTTGAAACACTGTGTGCTAAGTGGCGGCAATCAACGCCGCGACAATTATAATTGCTTAGGTATTTCTTGTAAGTAGCGTGGAGGTGAGTACGTGTGATATATCACAGATTCTACACTTTCGTTGGATTTCTAAAATGGGTAGAAAATGGAAAATGTGTGAAGATATAGTAAGGTTATGCGAAAATACTCGAACACGAGGGAGATGCGTGAAAGTATTACTATTAGTAGAGTTCGTTTTCCACTCTGGGAAATTAATAATTATTTTTATTTCCTTGCGTCGTCTCGAAAATTAAGCAGAATATGGTGAAACAGAGTTTCTTAGCTCTACGTTCCCCCTCCCCACCGTAAGAACAGTAAGAACAGTTCATACAGTAAGAACTCAGCAGAAGAAAGAGGAGCAGCAATGCAGTGACCCTAGCATTAAGTTATCCATTTTCCCAGACTGCCCAACAAACCAACCAACAGATAAGATGGCTAAAAAAAACATAAATGTAGAAAATAAAATGTTAAGAATGATTTGCCTTTTATTTTTGAGCAAAACCAACGATTCCAGAAAACTTAAGTTAGCTTACTTCCATTTAAAGTTATTATGTATTCCGCACTGCGCTCGCCAGTCTAACATTGTTGATCGACATCAGAATATCTTCATTTAAATACCGTCGTTCGTTTCCACCTTCTTAGATTCTATACTAAAACAACAGTATTCGATCAATACTGTAGTTCCCTTTAATGGGTTAGTTTTATGGTAATATAAACATAGCACATTGCTTTTCATGTTGTAAGTGGCTGCACGCGATGGATAGGGGTTCGAATTCTGGTAAAAAGTCTTTTGTATTTAAATTATACCAAACCAAATTGCCTTTGCTTCTCCTTCTGTATGGGAAAAAGTTTTAAAGTTTCATGCTTTTTCGTACAAAAAAGTAACAATAACTTAGGTTCATCGCATACATTTTCTTTTTTTGCTCAAATCTCTTATTATGAAAGAATAAATTATTCTAATAATTACTTGTAGTGTTTCTAGAATTTTCCAAAAACATAGTTTAGTAAACACTTCAACCGGTTCATCCATCAAGTGTATCGTTTGTCTTCATTATCATTTATCAAGGCTCGTTCCGTTTAGGAGTGAGGATAAATAGGATAGTTTTTGTTTTACTTAATCTTTTTATTCTCACGCATTATTTAATTGAGGTCATCGCGTAGCGGGACAGTCAGGTAGTTGTGGGTTCGATGTCCATTCGGAGGAGTAAAGTATTTTCATTTGCTTGCTGTGGCAAGACAAAGCGCAGCGTTATGTTTCATTGCTTAACATTCAGTGTCTCGTATTGGGAAACGGAAAAGTGGAGAATGGAGTGCCTTTACACCAGGTTATCTCTACCTGAATGCCTTACCTTCTCTATGAAAAAAAAAGAAATTAAATTTTCAAGTTATATAAAAAATCCAATATATTTATATTTTTCGCCCCAAACATGGCTATATAAATCACGGTTTCAAGTGACATGTAAATTATATTCGCGGAGCTGTCCTTGTGCTGTCGGAGAGGTTTTAGCTTCACGAAATTTCAAAGGAAATATGCTCCAACGTAGCTTCTTTGTAAAGGAACTGCGTTGTGACGTGAAGGTCTCTAATATATTTAAGGTAAGGTCTGTAATTATAAACGCGTCGTGGGTGGAATTATTTTTATTTCATGGCTTTTTTAATAAGACAATGTGCAGCACTCACAACGCACACAATGTCTCGAAAATTGGGCGGAGCACGCGTCTTATAACTATGTCTTCTTTGGCTGCTATTTTAAATCCAAAATACAATTTTCTGTTCATTTAGAGATGTGGTGGGTCCATATGCATGAAGAATTTTCACAAAATACCCCGATTGGATTAATTTTCATAAGAATATATTTAGGCGAATAAGATTTGAAGTTACTAATAATCTTCTTCAACTTATTAGAGGCCAGACTAGGCACAACTGCACAAGCGTGTGACTGTAATGACAAACGTGACAGATTGCGGGTTCGATTACTACTCGGGGGAATGAAATATTTAATATTTTCATTTCGTTGCTCGGCTATCGAGGCAAAGCACGGCATTCAGTTCCTTACTTAGTTGACTACCTTACTTCCTTAGTGTCTTAACACTAGGTTTCCTCTGACTACCCTGCTGTGTGCGGAATACAGCGTGACGCTGACAAAAAATCTATTATGTAAAGATATTTATCAACGTTAATATATGTACGTAAATTTGAGTGCTAATTGCTCTAGCTCGTTTCAACAAGAAAGGTTTTCTAGCTGTGAAGTGTTCTTGCGGTATCAAATAACAATTTGTGTCGGTCTCACCGCTCGTGCTCGTGCCTCACTCCTCCTCCTCCGCTAATAGAGGAACGACGACGGGAACCTATATAGAATATGCTGATAAATCTTTGATAAGGCTATTTCAACATATTAGATCGCTATTAGGTTTTTGTTTTTTAGTTGTTCAGCATATTGTAGAATGAGAATTTTAATTTAACGCCTTTTTCCGCAAAAAGTAGAGGAGGTACGGGGAACCTGGTAATCTACACTAGGTGCAGAGAAAGCTAGGTAAGACACAATGTTAACCACTCTCCGCCGAATTCTTGAGGTGTTGCATGTTGAGGGGCGGAACTAGAGTTAGTTAGAGACGGCTCAGCTTAGTTAGAGACGGTAGCTTTACTTAATATCCTCGTAGTACATTTAGTTCTTAAATATAAGAAAAAAAATGTGGATATCGCATCACTAATGTAGATTAGGTAAGTGCCATAGATAAGCAGTAACCAATGTTTGACTATACACGCAACGATTCCGGGTTCGATTCCAACTCGGGAAGATTATCATATTTTAATGATGGTTATTACCATTTTCTTAAAGCAAGACGTGGCGTTGTTCTCGCATTTCAAAAAGGCTGATTGGAGTTTCTTCAAACGAGATTATCTTGTCTGTTCAAAATGTAAAAAAATAATATTATATTTTTAGCAAACTCGTGTAAAAAAGGGTAAATATAAATAAAAAAACTATTAAAACAATGGAATTGCGTCAATCAATCAATTCTTCCGATTTCTAACAGTATTATTATTCTATATACGTATATACGAGGGAAACGGAATGGTTTATATAATGCCTACTAACGTTTATCGACAGTCCATCGTAAAACCTCCTTGATAACACAAGAATAAGAATTCCCACGGCGCTCGAATTTCGTAGCTGACATTCTTGTCACTAGCGGCTTCAACCGAAAATATGAAATATACATTCTGTGTATTTATGAAGATTTCTTTAGCTTCACGCTATATCTCGCACATAGTAAGATAGACAAAGGGAACCCGGAAACCTAGTGTTAAAGACACTTCGTTAATTTTAAAATACTTCCGTTTCCCATTTTTCGCCGAACTCTAGAGGCATTGGGTGTGGAGTGAGTCTTTTAAAAAAATCCCACAGATAGTTAACTAAACATTAAGTAAAAAAATATTTATAACTTTCACTATTACTTCATAGAAATTACAAATATGTCAATACCTATGTTACACTCATACTATAAATTGTGTTATTTTTACAGAAAATCTCAAAAAATCCAAACTAAAATGTACTAAAACCCCTGAACTGGTATCTAAATGGTAACCAAAACAAAACCCCCACAGATTGATCGCGGTCCACGCCTCGCTGCTCGTACGAGTACGGGCGACCTTAGGCCGAAAACAAACAGTTTAATTGGAATTTCTGTGATCGAACAAGCTTAATCTTATTTGGTTCAAAGAATGCAATCAACTTGTTCAATACTTGGGATTGGTCTTTGCGAAATTTTCCTGCTGAATTAATAGATTAATTGTTGTAATATATCGGTTGTAAAGCCACTCCTGGCGTGTCAGGGGCACAAAGTGACTAAACGATTAATTGTTGTAATACAATTGTTGATTGTGAGACTAATAGAAAAGTGTGATTTTAAACGTAAAAAACTGTGGGTTCGAATCACACTCGAGAAAATGAAATTTGAATTTCCATTTTTCTCTCTCTGCTGTAGAGGCAAAGCACGCCGTTGAATTCCGTCACTCAACACGTAATGACAAATTCTCATTTATTGTTT
>FAPJ01001646.1:0-10689 GCA_001485985.1 Heliconius ethilla aerotome | reverse complement strand
AAAAAAATGGGACCATTCGGGAAACTTCACCTTTCAAACAAAAAAAAAATTTCAAAATCGGTTCACCCAGTCAAAAGTTATGAGGTAAAAAAAAAACAGTCGAATTGATAACCTCCTTTTCTTACAGAAGTCGGTTAAAAACCTTAGTCGTTATAGTAAAATATATTTCATTGCAACTACACAACGCGCGTTCTGGGAGCAATTTGGAAGTATATTACTACAGTTCTTGTACTTCAAGTTGCGATAGCGAAACTTGAAGACCTTTTTCAGACGGTATAAATGCAAAGGATATGCTTATTAAGATTTTTGTTTTTATTATTGTTGTTTAATTTTTAGCTTTATACTGTATCCCACACTCAGAAGCGTAGACAAAGGGACCCCGGAAACCTAGCGTTTAGACACTCTGTTTCTATTAAGACACTTCCGTTCACCACTTTTCACTGAATTCTGGAGGCCTTACGTGTTAAGTGGCGGAATTTAACCCCACACTTTGCGTCGTTACCTGAGCGATGAAATGAAAATCTAATTGGAAATCAAACCCATAACAATTGTTACTACAGTCATGCGCTCTCCTACTGTGCCACAACGGTCTTTAAATTCCTCTATAAAACGCACATTTCCACAACAATTTAAAAACGAAGAATGAATTATTTTAAAATGTAGTTAATTTATATATTCAGCTATTGTAAACCACTCAATGTAAATGATAACAAAGGATGACAGGTTGATTTTGTGAAACTTACAACACGATGTTACTTTAAAAATAGGATGTGAGTATGCAATAGGTTTAAAATATATTGTAGCTTATAATATATAATAATTACATTTTTAAGGCAGTACTGAATGCCGCGCTTTGCCTAGAAACCAGAGTGAAGAAATGGAAATATTAAATGTTTTATTTCCTCGAATAGGAATCGAATTCACAACACATCACTCTTTGTGCCCCTGCGCTGAGAATGGCCTCAAATTCATATTACATATTTTCATTTTTCTAATTTTTCAAAATATGAAAATTGCTTTCATAAGGCATAATCATATCCAAATAAAATAGACTTACTCAACAGATATTCGCAATTATTCAATTGTACTCAGGGCGGTGTCATTATCAATTTGGTCGGTGTTACTTGTTACTCTAATTCCATTTTTTTTTAAATTCAAGCTATCGAAATAAAATGAGTGAAATGAGTGATGAAATATAAGGACTGATAAGGACTGAAAAATATTATAGGATTTAGGAGAGCTATATAGCCCTTTGTAATTCCAACCCCCCTTTAAAAAATATTTTTAAGTTTCACGCTATACCCTGCGCTCAGCAGGTTAGGTAGGGGAAACTATTGTTAAATATTAGTTCTCCACTTTCCTCCCAACCTTCGAAGCCACAACCATCGCGTTTACCATCTGATGCTGTACCGCTTCACAGCATCAAAGCTCTAAAACCGAAATAAAATTATTTAGTACAATCGTATATCACATTCAAAATTGTATATTCCAAATAATAAATGTTTTCACATATTATCATATAAAACTCCTCTCAAGTGACTTTTGCAGGTATTCAGTAGAAATTTAAAAATAAATTTCCATAATTGCGGCCACAAAGTGCGTTTGACGGGTACCGGGCTTGTGTCATGAACGTAACTCTGGAAATCAGAATTCTCACGTTGTTATGAACGAAAACCTTTATTTAAATTTTTACTCAGAGTATACACCGATAGTAACTTAATAGTCTTTAATTCAATTTTTTTTTTAGGTAACAACCTCAAAAAGTAATAACGGAATCCTTATAGGATTATTTTGTTATTGGTCTCTCCGTCTCTCAAGACCTTTTATCTCGAGATCGCGTGGAGATATTAAGCTAAAATCCATATCAAATATTCAAGTCCACACTACAGTCCATTACAGTCATATATATACATTCCTACTGGGCCACAAGGGTCTATTCTGCTTTATATTTAGATAAAATATGTACTTAGTGTTAAAATTCCTTAAGAAATACTAATAAATATTATGAAACTAGTCCACGCTAAAGAAATCAAGACTGTAATTCCTGAAATCCACTCGCTAACTTTGAATGATTTGCTATCACTGCAGTAATCTAAGGAAACGAGTTTCAGGTATGCCAACTATGGGGATCTCTTAAGTTCAGATTACTTAAAGCTCTGTCTTATAATAAAACAGTAAAAAATGTGTGTCTGCATATTTTTAAAAAATACTTTATAATTTTATTAATTTTTAACATTTGCATTTTGAAATCATCGTTTGATTGTATGCGTGATGGTTGTGGATTCGATCACCATTCGGGGTAATGAATTATTTTACTCGCTCTGGTCCGAGCGCAGCGGCGTCGAGCATCCAGACCTAATATGAAAAGTAGGTACATTGTTCTTCTGTTTGTATTTTAACGAGCTATGACTGAAAGTATTTTCAGGTTTTATAAATTTTCCAAATTTCTTCTTTCATAAAATTTTAAGGTTCGATTCCCTCAGGACGAGGACAGGCTGATGATGATGATGAAACACAATGTCTCGAAAATTAAGCGGCGATTATTTCTATTTATCCTGATGTATGCGGTAAAGTCTGAATCTATTAGAACCAATTCTTTGATAACTTGCTAATTTAAAAAGCTAATATAGAAAAGTATAGCATACGAGTCGTATGCTTCTTTGCTTTGTCTTTTTCATAATGAAAGAACAAAGCTTGGAGCGACTATCATTTTTATAGATAAAAATCTGAGAACTGTGATCTATGTACAGTACATATATTTTAGATTTTACATGTTAAGCGAGAAATACGAATGATTGTAAATATAAAATACATATTTATTAAATAATAATAAATATATTCCGATCTATGTCAACATTCGTATTAAAAATACTTACAGAAACGTAGATGCATGAAAATAATGACGTACATTATGAGGATCTCGGCGTCACAAGTATGTCGAGATTGTAACTCGTGGCTTTAGCGTCGAACAAGTAAGGATAATAATGTTATTTATATAAAATACAGTCATATTTTTTTAAATTTTTAACCACGAACGCGAAGAGATAAAGCGTCTGTGTATGTGGTCATCTGCATGTCTGTCTATGGCATCGTAGCTCCGAAACGTATATACCAATTTTAATCTAATTTGTTTTTGTTTAAATTGATTCAATCGATAATGGTTCGACAAAATATGTCGAGCCGTTTAAAGACCGTCAGCTCTTTTTTAATAGTTGAAAGGAAATAAATAAAATAAGTTTTTTTTGTATTTATATTATTTTATAATTGTTATACTGACAGACAACACAGACTTACGAGTTTAAATTGAGCAAGCCAATACTTGACTGAATGTAGGGAAGCATTAAAAGAGCATTTTTTCAAAATATGCTAAAGATTTTTAGAATAAAAACTAAAAAATTAAATAAAATCAAATCAGCTTTACGCTGTATCCCGCACACAGCAGGGTAGATAGAGGGTACCTAGTGTTAAGACATTCCGTTCCCCACTTTCCGCCGAATTCTGGAGGCATTGCATGTTGAGTGGCGAAACTCAACGCCGCTCTTTGCCTCCACACCAGAGCGAAGAAATGAAAATATAATTTCATTTCCTCGAGTGAGGATCGAACTGACAACCGTCACGCTACAGTCACACCTCAAAAAATATCTAATTAAAAATTGATAATTAACAGACCTTTTTGTTCTTAGTTAAATAATGGTGTCTTTACATAATGGGTAAACTCGTAAAACAAAGTAGACCGCAGCGATGCACGCTTAGGTCTTGCAAACTATGCTAAGAATTTTAATGCAGTTTTAAACTTCTTTCACGTTTATACCTGTATAATACATACCTGATATAATAGAGTAAAGTAGACAATATCAAAAGTTTTTAATTTGATATTTTAGAGTAAGTTTTGATTTTAAAAATATTTTAGAAAAATAAAACGACAAAGATATCGATTTACATATTGTACATAAAAGATATATTATATATATAGGTTGCACATAGAACCCAATTTTTTGTAGTTAAAAACTGGGAAAAACTATATAAGTATATAGTGGTCATTACATGACCACTCGATTATATAAAAAATATATATTTATGTAATTTAATTTTCCTGGGTGTGGAATAATATTTTTCTAAACCTATTTTTTATGTTGCCATATTATCATCCTTTGGGTAGCAGAAATTTTTATAACAGAGATGCAGACCTCTCCCTACAGTGATAAATGAAAAAAAAATCAACGTATGGCTTAATGTGTCAGTTCCCAAGAAGCGCGAGTTCGAGTCCCGCTACGTTAAAATTTTTATACATTTTCTTTGTTTTTTCATTTCAATAATAAGTTATTTTATTTCCAACCAAATCGGTAAATAAAACTTACGCTTCTCGGGCACCAACACGAAAGGACAAATTACCTAAATTACGATTTAAACAGATTTTAACAGCTATTTTCGTCACAAAATGTCTTTATTAATAAACCTACTAAATTATTTAATAGAATTATATTATATTATATTAGAAAGTTATTATATCTTATATTTAATTTATATTTCTACTTGAATAACAGCTCCAGTTCCCGGGACCTCGGTATCAGGTTAAGCAATTAACACAAAATTACTTTTAATAGTAATTTGTAAATGAAAATTTTCGGTGAGAATTTAATTCCATCTCGACTTTCGGCCTCCGTTGAAACAATTTACATTGTTTTATTATTTTTAATAAAAGATTTAAAAGTGTAGTGTAATTTACTTTCTGTTCTCCTGTCTCTTTCTGTCTCCAAAAGAATATCACACATATTCTACGTCGTACTCTCTCGAAGAGCAGCGTTGAGTTCCGCTACTTAACACCCAATGCCTCAGGGATAATCTTAACTCTAAGTTCCCAGGTTCCCTCTGCCTACCCTGCCGTATAAGAGATACAGCATGAAGCTAAAAAAAATATTTAAAAAAATCCAGCACTTAAACCTAGTAAAAGATAATTTTATTTTTAACCATATAGACGCTTAATGAAACAATAATGGTCGTAATATAAAATTAATAAAAAATGCAATTATCTATGTAGAAATTATTATCTACGGAAGACAAAGAAGCCTTTATCCTATCGAAGAAGCTTACCGTTCTTTAAAAATAAAACTCTATTTTAGCTCAGATAATTTTAGTGTTAGTATAATATTTATATAGGTACAATTTTTTTTAATAAAACAACACTATTTTTTGACTTAAAAGTGGTATTTTTAAGCTTCACACTGTATCCCACGGATAGCATGGTACTCTTAGGGAACCTGTAAATGTAAGTAATTTCCAAATTCAATTAAAATGACTAGTACGAAACTAAACTGTTCAACTAAAACCGGTTAAAAAAATGAAGTAATAGAATAGAATATTGGAAACAACGTATTTGTAAGAAGCTAATAAAACTAGTCTGCATTGAACTGTCGCGTGTCACTGACGCGTCCCTATACGCACACCGGCGGCGAATATCAGTTACGCGTGCTATTTAGAAATTTGTAACAATTCTTATCGGACACGTTGGCCAATACAATTTAAGAAATGGCAATTGGAACGATTACATTCGACAAAGAATTCAGTTTATTATGTTAAATAACATCGATAATATCAATTAGCTGCGTTGGTGAGGGTAGTAGGCGCGGAGTGCTATGGTTTAATGTGCGAGTTGTGCGATGCCCATACAGGACTACATACCAGAAATAAAATACGACGACCTTGTAAAATTAGTGAAGGAACATCTGGAATCCGGTTCCGGTGCTTAGAGCTAGCAGGCACATTTTTCGTCAACGGTAGAAAGTATTCGCGTACTACCTACAAACTTGAAATATTTAGCAAAGATTTGCAATTTCGGTGTTTGTTACAGGTCTGTTTGCGGGATCAGTTCGTTTCTGGGCTGTCCAATAAGGACATGAAATCAAGAATCTTCGCAGAAAGTAAAATGGATTACAAGCGAGCGGTGGAATTGGCAATGGCGCTCGAGACGGCAGAGCGGCACGCGGTTACGACGAGAGCTTCAGGCGGCTTGGCGCGTCCTCTCGACGACCACGGCTTGCACCGGCGCGGGCGCAGCAGGCCCGCGGGCCCGCTATGGCGGCGGCGCGACTGAAGTCACTCGGAGTCTGCTCGTCGTTCGGTAAATTCGGTCACTCAGTAGAAAAGTATTGCTTCAAGTAATATAATTGTGATGCATGTGGTGAGAAGGGCCACTTCAAAATAGTATCTATTACTTCTATATTAGAGAAAAGATTATAAGGTTTAAACAGGTTTGTATTTATGTACAGAAATACGGAACAAATAAAAGCAGCGATCGCTCTTTTAGGGAGACGGCTACGCGGACGTCTTGATCTGCTAAGACCTGACGTACCAGAACGCATTCTCTGCTATCAGCTACGCCGTGAACAGAGCACAGGATGTCCGAGATGGTCATCGGTGTCACGTTACTATACATTTTTTATATCAGTTTATATAATAGCATAGTTATTAGTAGTACTTTAATAATATTGTTTTATATAGGTATTCGTGTGTGTGTACCTATATTCCAGAAGGAGTTTGGTATTCGGTTAATAATACAAATAACTACATTTTACATTAAGTTAGTAAGTAAAGTAAAAAGACATAAAATTCAACTGGCACTCTCAGAACGCCATTATAAAAGAACCATACCATACCAAGAAATAAAATTTTCTTATTATATATACTCCTATATATATACTTCTTTTAAAGACGGGAAGTATTCTTCTCCTTTTTGGTACCGATATAGAGTGTACCCTTTCTTTGATTGATCGTTCGTTAGCTTTTCATAGTTTCAGCTTAAGTTTAATTTTTCTTAAGAGAAATTCTAAAATGTTATCTACTAGCTACTTGCAATATTGTCATAGAATATCATCATAAAATTAAATTTAGATTAATAATTTTTCGACGAAAACATATGTGGATATATGAAATAGATGTACTACTTTTAGTGGAAAAAAAGAAAGAAAGAAAAAATATCATTCTAAAGAATAATTCTAAACATAGTCGATATCACCATCACGCTGTTTTCTGTATTGCAGGAAGAGAACCTATAGTTAAGAAACTCCATTCCCTATTTTTTCGCCTATTTTTCGAGACATTGTGGGGTTGAATGCAAAACTGAGACCAGACATTGTCTACTAGAGCGTTTAATTAAAAATTGTTTTAAAAAAATAATTATTGGCGAGAATCGAACACATAACTATCTCGATTACAGTTAGACGCTGGCTAGTGGCCTCAATTTGCATAAAATAAATTTACACTAACAATTCTCAGTACAAATAAATACGAAATGGAAACTATAAAATGATTATTCACCTTAAAGTTCTTATTTAGAATGTAAACAACAGTTCTCCTTTTACTTTACTATGCTTTGTAAGCGACTACTGCTTTGAAGCATCCGATTCAGAAATTTAACTTATTTGATTGCACTATTGTAGTTAACGAATGGACTTATAAGACTGGATTTCTTATCTTTGTTAAGTAACTTGGGAATGAATGTTCTTTAGAATATATAACAAATATGTATTATTATATTTATGTATATTAATTCTTAGAATGTTAGTTATTATAGATTATAATCCACGAATGACATTTTCATATGTACTTATATTAATAGGTATTAACCATCAATACACGTACATTCAATATAATGTAATTTGAGAAATGCTTTATTTGAAGATACTAAATACACCTAGATGTAAGTATTTATTCCGTGGCTTACAACTCTATTTATATAGGACGAGGTTAGATTTTTATTTTCTTGTACAAATATAATAAAGAAAAGGTTGCGTTTGTTCCTAGCTATCGTAAATACGATGATCGAATTTCAAGATCCAAAACTTTGAAAATAGTGATATGGGAAGGAATTAGTTGAAGGCACTAATCTCAGAAACTTTTTTTCTCTTTTTAATCGTCCAAGCGCTCTGTTCACTAAGCCATGCTTTCTCATCAAGACATCAAGATAGTTTTTTTTTACGTTTCGAATAAAGTATTTTTCTATCCTAAGTGTGGAATTACACTTTAAAAGTGTTAAAAAATATATTTATATTTAAATCCAAATGGGATTGAGACTTGCAAGAATTGGCTTTATTACATAATTTTAATAGTTTTGATGTAACTACCTCTGTATCGGTCGTCAGAGTTGTCAACGGTAGTCATAATGTGTCATAACCCTTCCTTTCCTTTGACGCCAGTGGTGGCGCAGGGGCACAAAGTATGCTTCAAAATCGACTGGTTGTGGGTTTGATCCCCACTCGAGGAAAGGAAATATTTATTTTTTAATTTATATTTTCATTTCTTCTATGAGATTTCATTGGTGTTGATTACATATCATTCTTTTTTTTTATTGCATATAGGCCAACGTTTTATTGGTCTTGATTATGAAATGTCAGTATGTAAGTATTTGATATTCTTCGTCTCTGTAACTATGTGGTCGCTTCCACTCTGGTCTCACATTTCACACACTGATTACAGTGAGCAACTGCATCTTTTTCCTTCTCCATCTTTTTGACTTTCCAACAACAATCATTTAAAAGTATTTGTACTTTTGTTGTTGCTACAGTTGAAGAAGCTGTCAGCGGCGGCAGAGGCAATAACAATTGTTGTTATGCATGCTACCATATTTAGAGTTCGTAGGGCCACCTGCACCGTAGCGAGTGAATACGCAGGAGATAGCAGAAGCGACACTCTCACTGGCGTTACATATGTGGTAGATATGTGTATATGGGTCGTTGTCAAGTTTGAGTTAATAATTAGTATGTATAAAGTTTATTATTATTATTATTATTTTATTACTTATTATTAATTATGTAGCCAAACCCAAGGCAGTTAAACAATTGATGCATTGATTTAAAGATTCCGCCAATTCAAAAAATGTTTAAATTCTGCAAACATGTCAAGAATGATTGTAGAAGATTGATTAAATGGTATCAGTATTCAGTACAGTGTGTCCCTCCAAATTTGATACATCTACTCTATGTATCTATTCTATGAAACTTGAAACTTTATAGGTCTTGATCAATAAGTGATGTCTGTTTGTTTGTACGTATTTGTTCTACATTTCTCTTTAACTATGTCATCGTTTCAAAATTATAGGCTTTATTACATCATTTTGTTTTGATGTAACTACCTCTGTATCGGTCGTCACAGTTGTCCGTCACGCCAAGATTTTATTGGCTAAATTTGTTTTTTTTTTTTTTTATTGTATAAAGGCAAACATTGTCGACGATGCGAACGATGATGGAGCATGCTTACCTAGGTAATGACTATCACTGTAACTATGTGGTCGCTTCCACTCTGGTCTCACATTTCACACATTGATTACAGTGAGCAACTGCATCTTTTTCCTTCTCCATTTTTTTGGTTTTGCAACAACAATTATTTAAAGATGTTCTTTTAAGAGGACCTCTCTTAGTTTAAGCATGAACTAGTTATAGTTTAAGTATATATGAGTAACTGCCTTTTTTTCCTCCTCCGTCATCTTGATTTTACAATGTTGCACATCATAACAAACTTACTGATGTTCTTTTAAGACAACCTTATTTTAGGGAAACCTTTACCTTGGGAAGTTTGATGTTGCTACAGTTAAAGGTGCTGTCAGCGGCAGAGGAGGCAGTAATATTGTTGTTATGAAATGTAGCATTTATGTTCGTCATGCCACCTGAACCGAAGCAGGTAAAGGCGCAGAAGGCAGGGACTGACGCGCTCCCTGGCGCTAGATATTCCGTGGAGGCAGAGAAAAATATCCCACGAGCATTTTTTTGTCTATATGGGTCGTTTTCAAATTTGAGTTAATAGTTAGTATATGTTAGTTTTTTTAATTTTATTTGTTTTTTATTCATTAAAACCTAAGACAGTTAAACATCAATACGACGATTTGAGGGTTCCGCCAATTCAAAAAAAACTAGTAAATAAATTGTTTAGATACTGTAAACATGCCGGGAATAATTATTGTAGTAGATTGATTTAATGGTACCACCGTGTCACTTCGAATTTCATACAAGCTACTTTATATACTCTTCTATGAGCTTTTAGGTTTTGAGAAATATGTGACAGATATCAATCAGTTCGTATTATATATTTTTCCAAAATAGCAACCTTTGTTTGTAAGCAAGTGCTTAATGTTCTCTCTCTCTCTCTGTTGTCTCTGTAACTAAGTCTCACATTTCTCGCACTGATTACAGTGAGCAACTACGTTTTTTTTCCTCTTCCACCTTCTTGATTTTGTAAGGTTGCGCAGTCTTTTTTAGTTTAAGCATGAACTAGTTGTAATTTAAGTGTATGTGAGCAACTGTTTTTTTCCTTTTCTGTCATTTAGATTTTGTAAGGTCGTGCATCACAATCATTTAAAAAAGTTCTATTAAAAGAACCTTTTTATAGTTTGAGCATAAACTATTTATAGTTTAAGAGTGTTAAACTTGGAAAGAATCGTCGTGGTTGAGCTACTACATACGAATATGTACACTACAGGATTGAAGTAGCACTAGCATTTGTTCTTTTGATGTTGCTACAGTTCAAGGAGCAGGCCGTGGAGGCAGTAACATTTGTTGTTATGCATGGTAGCATATTTGAAGTTCGTTATTTTTAGTGCCTTCAATTCCTTCCTTCAAAAAATGATGCACATTTACCGTTTTTCGTTCGTTTTTCGAATGAGCAGTATGCTGTTGACCATATCGGCCTCTACAGCGTCAC
>FAPJ01001631.1:37825-53160 GCA_001485985.1 Heliconius ethilla aerotome | reverse complement strand
TAAGATATAGGATTATAAATTATATTTTTAATAAATATTCATTTAGTTCTCCACAATGAGAGTGAGAAATGTCAATTTGGCGTAATATAATTTAAATTTACATAAATAAAAAAATATCAATTGGGTGAAATAAAAGGCGAAGCATATATTTATATAAAGAGAATTATAAAAATATATATGTCCTGTCCATTATACAAGACGCAAAATTCGCTTTTATGAGATTAAAAACTTTTATCAACACATTTCAAATAAGGAAGAATTTCCATTTTTAAATTTTTTTAAAAAGGAACCTTTCGTTCAAACGTCAAACGATTTTACGTTAAGATTTTCGTTGAGTTTTTGCTAGGTCATAGTTTACGACGAAACCATAGGTAGGAAACCATTGCTAGGTCATAGTTTAAGAGAACCTAAAAAATATATTATATTATTACAAAACTAAAAACTTAATTTACTTTGAACAGTATCTTTCTTGTATTTACGTAAATATTTTCGCTTCGCCAGCATTACAAATGAAAGTAGTTTGCGGAGGCGACGAAAAAAACAATAATACTTTTATCTGGCGCTTAGTTTGATGCCATTGTCTTCAGCAAATACAAAGGATGTGCTTCATATAATATGAATAGCACAAAAGAAGAAAGGCTAATATGTATAGAATTTTTTGCACCTAGACACGTTGGAATAGAATGTAGAATTAAGAGAAAAAAAGTTTTACTGGAACTTATCTATAAAATATATTATTACGTGTAAAATTATTCGAAATCGAGTCTAGTAGTAGACTAAATAGTTATCTATAACTAATTGATAGGAAATTGTGCATAGACATGAACTTAAGTATATATTTTAATTAATTTATATTTTTTAAAATGATATACTTAAAAAGATATTTATTAGAGAGAGAGAGTGAGAGAGCTCCTAAAACATGAACCAGCATTGTCTATTCAAAAATACTTTAATTCTAAACGTATTCAAAACTAATCATGCATTATTTTAAAAAACAAACAATACAATAAATCAATAGTTTAGCAATAGAGCATCTCAAAAATGACCGACAGCACCACACAGCGCGGGAACCCCATTGCACGCTCTATTAGCATTCGACACGGCCGCCTTGTTTCCAAACACGCAGAAACACCGACATACGAGTATTTATTGCAATACGAGATAATTTTACGATGTGAACACAATTTAGAAATGATAATTCGGTCAAAGTTTAATTCGTTGACAAAGATTACGAGAGTTTCTAATCGTTTGGGCGTGAGGTTGAGTGCGTAATTTCAATTTTATGTCCGTAGACTGGTGGGACGGACGAACGTTACTTGCGATTATTTTGCAGTTAAATTAATGAAGGAATGATAACGATTTTACGAACAAAAACCATGAAGATATAACTTTTATTTTTTTTTAGTTGAGCTTTTATAAAATACATTCACATGAAAGACTACTTAGTGTCTGTAATGAGTGGAATTTAGTAAGGATATCTATCTATTCGAATCAACGCTGAAAATATCTTTTCTTATATGTTATTAGAGTATATTTTTTGAATATTACCACAGACATAAAATGTTTCAGTAATAGGAAGGACTAAAATTATCATTTAATTAAGATCATAATTTTAAAATATTGTAATTAACCGACTAATAAAATATTTATATTAAAAATCAATGGAACTACCTCGCCACCATTTCCTCTAGAATTCGGTAGAAACTGAGGAGCGAGTGTCTTAACACTAGGCTCAGTAAGCCTACCCTGCTACATTGTGTAAAGCTATAGAGCTACCTTCATTGATTCGCATTAGTATAGCAAATGGTATCTATCATTATAAAGAAAACCAAGAAATAAATCTAGATTAATAGTTTTATTTTTAAACAAATACCTACTTATTAATATAAAAAAGAATACATGGGTGTTTCTTTTCTTTAAGACTAACAATATATTTAAATGTAACATTACCCATAAAACACAATATTATGATGGGGGACAATTAGGAACGGGTGATCAGTGATTTGTTTCGGTAACAGATAAATAAAATTAAATGTGTACGCACCCCTCTATATCAGATACGTATTAATAAGTATATGGGGACGTCATTTAACAATTACATATTATTTTACTTTATCTGTGCTAATAAATGTAATTTATTTTAATTATATAAAAAGACTTCAAAAATAAAGGGTCTTTAAAAAATAAATTATTTATTGATTTTGTAAACATATTTTAAGGCAGATCGTTTATTTATATTAAAAATATGATATTTTTATGTGATTATATTAATCCATCTTTTATTAGGTTAACATTTATTTGTTTATTTTTTAATGTTAGATAAGTTTTAGATATTGATTTTTATTGGTATGTTTTATTTATACCTTCTTATTCAATAAAATATAGAAAACAAAACATATTTATTCAAACTGTGTTACGATAAATATGTTTCGTTTTAAATTGTTTTGTAACAATTCCTTAATAACTCGTGTGTTCGAATCCTTAAAACTGAGCTGAGCGGAGCAAGTCTGGTCCAAGTTGCTCTACGTTCAAATCTTATTTATTTATCTTACGTATACAGTAACAAAATATCCGATATACGTTTGTACATATTTAGTTATTATTAAAAGATATAGATAGATATATTAAGATATCTAGATACATATCTCATAATCAAAAACTATTACTTCCATTAGTTACGTTTTAAAAACGATAACACCAGTCTAATCATCCTTAACTTTATTCCAAAATAAAATGCTTAATCTTAATGTTATTTAAATTAACGTTTTCACTTAGAGAAATAAAATAGTTATCATATTATATATTAACAATATCTAAAGGCATCTTCAGATTTATAATCAAATGTTTTAATTAGATGGTGTTTGGTAATCGGAAAGATGGGATGTTCGGAAGTCGATCCTTATCTCGATCACCTTGGGAGCAAGGATTTTGTGATAGTCCATGAAATCTCGTTTACTTAATTAAGTCCATAAATAATATTAATTTTTTTTTAATGTTTTTTTTTATGTTCGTTGTCCATATTTTTAACCTTACTGGATTTTTAGTATACCTACCTACCTTGAAGAATATTTAAAGTCGAATAATTTGTGGCACAGATAAATTTCAATATATTTGTTTGGAAATATATTATTAGCTTTCATTTAAATAATAAAATTATTTTGATTTCTTTATGGTGATTGCGAATTCGAAAGCCACAGATTTTTATGCTCATATTAAAAATATACGTTTATTTCTCTGTTCAGTTATAGAAAGCGCGGCAACGTAGCCTACCTATAGATTGAAAAGCACAACTACCTTAATTTAATAAATATTTGTATAAGAAAAAGCATATTAAAGACAATAATCAAAGCTATAAAACAAATAAGAACAATACATTTCCATGACAATACAAACTGACAGAAGAATTTTAAGTGCACCAAAAACTGCTGTCCCCGGACATACAAGAACTAGCACAAATATGTTAATGACATGTGACACAGAGGGAAATTAACTATCCAGCGTTCGAGTTGCAGGTAAATGTATCAAAATTAATTAAGGTGGGCACAGACCGCCCGCGCGCTACCGTCCCGGCGGGGAGTCCCGTGACGACTTCATGCGGGTTCCCGGAACCCAGGAGGTGCCTAGACGGACTTGCTACGTGGTCTTGAAATTGTCTTTATCGTAGTTAAATTTGTTGTTTGTTAAGTTGAAATATATTAACTTTATTTTAGGTGGAGCGTTTATATTTAGCTTGGATTTAAATTAAAAACTTCATATAGAGAGACTTAGAGAATATGAATTTTTAAAACATTTTGTTAAAATTTAATATAAAATATTAATATTTTGATATAACCATATTTTGATTTAATGATTTTTTCAATTAGATGGTAAATATATGTGAAGGAATTCAAGCATTCTATACGCGTTTCTTTTAGCTTAACCTTGTGTCGCGGAACTCAACACCGCATTTTGCCTCGAAATCCTCGAATGCCTCGAATCCACAGCCGTCGCGTCTATTGATCTTCTCTACGTACCTATATACAACATCATAAAAAATATATTGAAGTGAAATTTCAATAAACAAGCATTATATTGTAATATTAAGATACATCCTAACTGCCTGACTATAATTTAATTTAGTTTTCGAAGTCAATAAATACTAACATCAATAATGCAATTGAATGTTGTTATAATATCAACAATATACCCATACAAATCTAAAAAAAAACACCATGATTTCCCACATTTCAATCTAAATCACTACATAATTCACGATAGATACTAAAATATTTTTATTGACCATAAAATTTTCAGAACAAAACGACAAATCACCAGCAATTGGGTAAAAAAATACGAACAGAGGCACCTCTGGTACACCATCTAAGCGCCAGCACAAATGTCAGTACGGGCCTACCTGGGCAAAGTATCTATTCTATGAGTTATTGTCGCCCCTAAGATATTTCATCGATTTTATTATGGCTCCGATGTCAACTTCGTCTCGTCGACGGCTATAAAAGCGACTGTTTTTTGCGCAAGCTACGCTGAATATTTTAAAGTTTATTTTATATGAATATGTGTATGTACTGTAATTATTTTAAATTTTATAATTTGTTGAGGCATCAAATGGTGTGGTTGTAAATGCAAAAGGTTGTTTGTTCGATTCCCACTTGTGGAAATTAAATATTTAATTACATTTACATCGTTGAGTTCCGTCACTCAACACGCAATGCCTCCAGAGTTGGACGCAAAGTAGGCAAAGTGGGAACGGAAAGAAAATACGAATATGAGTACGGAGTGTGTTAACACTCCGTACCGAGTTATTGCATCTTAACATTTGTTATCCTTGCAGTTAATGTTGTTGTTGTGAATTGTACAAGACAGAAGACATTTTTTTCGCGTTATAGTGCATAATGTATATCACAGGGTAGACAAAGATAACCTGGTGTCAAGATTTTCAGTTCAGACATTCAGTCCGTCTTACCAAAGCGGGAAAATAAAAATATTTTATTCCTTAATAGGGGTACGAACTTACGACCATCACATTTACTGTCAGAAGGTGCCTGCCCTACTGTGGTTTTTTTCTGATATTATATCATAAATATTAAATAATATAATTTTTATTCAAAAGAAAGAATAAAACAACAAATATGTACTCAATAGGGCAAATGAAACTCGCGAACGCAACTCGCATGGTTCTAATACATAAGCTTAGATATAAGTTAAGATTAGTTATATAAATATATACATCTTAAAATAGTTGTAGGTATATATAAAAATATTTTATTTCAATCCAATACAAGTAGTAGGTTCAAATAAGACAACGTTCTCCATAAAATTTAATAAAAGAGTTCAAAAGCTTCACAAAGACTACTAAAATCAGTTAACCCGTGCTCACCTGGGCTCACACTCCCACAGAGGAAAAAAACTTTTATAAAGAAATAAATTATAGCATTATGGATTTTTGAAAGAGTCCACTGCTGCTGAGAAATGACAATATTATTAAAAAGTACGCGTCTTTGTCACATTATCTTTTTGTATTCGATATATTGTCGCCATAATAAATGCTGCCCCTTTATGGTACGAGCATTGTGCTCTCCACCTTTGTGGACTTATTAAATATATTTTAAAGAGTTTTATTAATGGTGGGCGTCGTATGAGAATGTTTGATTTATTTTTTCGACGCGTGTGCTCGATGTTCGCGTGATATACTTCAATCATCAAAATTAATGGTGTTAGTGTTGAAATTGAAAACGTATAACGTTAAATGCAGTTAATACGAAATATGGTTGCATATAATAGTTGTTCGCTGTTAGTTTATTGTATCATGAGATTTTTTTTTAAATAAATAGGGCAAAAAAATTGCCATTTAAATATTTACAACATTAAAAAAAAAACAACACTAACCTGTCACAAATGTTTAATAACGCGAAAAGCAAATAATATCAAATTCGTTGTTTTGTAAGGTGACTCTCGAAGCTTGCGGGTACGCCTTCAATTACAATATAAACTGTGTTTATTATTGAAACTTTTCTACGGCTGTTGCAATGAAGGACAAGTACCCTTTATATTTTTTTTTACTTTAAGTTTTTGTTCAATATTACATTTTTGTATTGTATTATATAAATGTTCCCACCTGACTCTGTAGTTTTAAATTACATTTGATATGCTAATTTTTAAATATGCCTGGATTCGAATAAATACAACCTTTTTGTTGACCTTGAAATTTAAATTTGTTGCCAGAGCGAAGAAAACATTAGAAATAATAATTCACTCCCTCGAGTGGGGATCGAAACCACAACCGTCGCGTTACCTAACTGTAGACATTGAGTTTAAATAAAAATAAAATATGTATATTTTTATAATATTTTAAAATGTTATTCGTTACATTTTACCAAAAATTAGAAAGCTTAATAATTATTGATAAATATTCATATTTGATTTAAATATTATTTTATCATCAAAGAGAGAACCAAGCGATACACTCATACTACTTCGTGCTGGGTGGTTAAATACATGCACCTGCACTTTATTGAACTAGATATGAAAATTGAAAATATTATAAATATCCATATATTTACTTATTAAAATAGTTTTTTCAATTGATTGATGTCATCCATTTTAGCCATCAGTACCTACTGGTATACAAAATAGCTATTATATCTGGTTTACAATTAAAATAATTGCATCAAATTTAATGTAATTTCTAAGCAAATATTAAAATAAAAAAAATCACGCAGCATCAGTTAAACAGACTTGGATTAATGAATATAAACATTATTGTTTTAAAATAATTTATTTACAGTTGTTTTTTTTATGGAATCGGCGGCTCGGCGCCATAGCGAAGAATTGAAAATATTAAATACTTAATTTCCTCGAGTGTGAATCGAATCCACGACCTGTCGCGTCTACAGTTAAATTGCCAATGCAACTCTTGGCGCAGTTTATTTATTTTTGTTATTATAAAAGAAAATTATTAAATTAAATAATAAAAAAAAACTCTAATATGCAACTCACTCATAAACACACAGCTATCTAAAATAAATCATAGCATTACGAACAGAAGTATAGCAAGCAGGTGCTAGTGTTAGCCGATAAATAATAAAATGAAGTAATGGAAGACCATTAGTTGGTCTCGCGTGGCGTTTAACAAATTGAACCTACGTGCTTCGCCACCGCGCACCGATCGAATTGATTACTGAGCTATCGTAGGCTGGTAGCGATGGTCTTCTAGTTTGTATCTTGTTACATTTTCTAATAAGAAACGTAATATATCTCGCTTCTAATATGATAAGCTCGTTGAGAAATTACCTTAACTGTTTCAATGGAGTGCTGTGAGATTGTATTAAACGATTGCTTTTCAAAGATACAAAGCACAAGCCAGGTGTCGCTAGTCCATGATACGGGTTTTTGGAATAATATTTGTAAATGTCACTGTAATAAAATAAAATTGTAAATTTTTTTATACGTATTTTTTTTGATGATGGAGAAAATGCATATTCAAAACATTATTTACGATGAAACTTTATCATAAGTGCTAAAAGTATTAAGAAATCATTGTTTGACGAGTGAAGCAAATACGGACTGCTTCCTATTTCTTTTATGATTTCTTAAAAATAAAATAATTTCATACCGCAGGGGCGTAACACTGTAAATGCGACAATTGTGGGTTCGATTCCCACTCAAGGGAATGAAATTTTTAATATTTTCACTTCCACGCTCTGGTAACGATGCAAAACGCGGCGTTGAGCTGCCTCAGCACGCAGTGCTTTCAGAATTCGGCGAAAACTGAGGAATAGTCCTAATAGAAACAGAGTGACTTAACATTAGGATCCCAGGCTCCCTCTACAAACGCTGATATGTGCGGGTTACAGTGTAAGCCAAAAAAGATACAAAAAGAAATAAGCTAAAATACTTGTAAGAATACAAGACCATTCCACTTTCCGCAATCCCCCAATAAGAATCCTAGAGTTAAAGATATCTGTACATTTATCTTTATCTTTACTGTTATGTTATCATGTAGTTATCCTCGGGGAGACATAGCGGCAATCTGAAATTGATGAAATATGATTACATCTGGAACATATTAATAAAATTTTTGAGTACATTTTAGTAACTACCCTGCGTTTTTTTACAGGTACGGTTTATATATATAAAAGGAATATAAAAAAATAGGAAATATTTGAATTTGGTAGCGCTGACAATAGCCTAAGCCAAGTTAACAAATATAATGATTTCTTCATAATAATAATAATTATATAATAATTATATATAAAAAAATATATATATATTAAAAAAAATGGAACATTAATTAAGTATTGTCACTTCCGTTACCACAAAATAGATACAGACAGGTAACACAAGCAGCGTCTAGCACGGAGGTCAGCCCACCGGGCATCAGCACGTGCCCCCGTTTACCCTCTTAAAGCCACTCCATGATATCCTCGATGGCACCCTTCATAGTAACAAACTTTAAAATTATAATATAAGTGTTTACGTTTTACACTAAGGTACGCATACGCACGCAGCTGCGACCGCACGAGCTTTTAATGACATTGTTTCATAGTTTGCACGGTGCCGGTGCCGGTGGTCCCGAATTGACATCGATTGCCACTTGATGACTTTCCTGTGTGTTTTTTTTACACAATACTCTTTGAATGGCGTGCCAATGTGTTATTAATATGGTGGTCTGTTTGTTTGTATAGTATTTGTTGTTTTTATGCAATGCCTTTTTGTTGTTTTGTATTTTTGTTATTGTTTTCAGTAGGTTTGAAATTTATTTAACAATTCAACAAATGAAATAATTAATCATTAGTGTATATCCTTAAATAAGAATCTTTACTAATTTAAATTGAAATAAGACACAAATAAATATAGATAGATTTTAAGTTAGTTTATTTTATAGCTACAAACAAATAATAATGTATCCATTAATATTTTCATATCTTCGCTCCAGCACCAAGGCCAGGCGTTGATTTCCGCCACTCAACATGCAATGCTTCGAAAATTTCGGCGAAAAATGGAGAACGTAGTGTATTAACACTAAGTTCTCTTTACCTATCCTCCTATGTGTGGGACACAGCGTGAAGTTGATAATTATATCCATATATAAATCCACGGGTATAGGAATGGGGGGCCGATTGGTCCTAGAAATTATATTTACAAAAAAAACTGTCTATTACAATTATAACGAAAAGTCTAATTCCTAAAGTCCAAGTCCGGGAAAATATCTCTAGATACGCTCATGTAAAAATCTATAATTATATCCATCTCTTAGATTAACAGCTTCTACAGCAAAAAATACAAATAAAGTAGGTCTTTGTGATGAAGCGACAAAGCCTAGCGTGAAACAGGGCAAGATGTCATCCGATACCATCAGTTCAGTCTGTAGTGTCTGGAGTGCACTCGAGGTTTTGTAAAAAAATGCTATTTATAACATTATTTCTATACTTAAGATATACAATGTTAACTCAAATAAATTAAGTAAATTAACTTACGCTAATTCTTATATTATAATCAATTTGTCAGTTTTCGTATCCATTTTGTTGGTTATGCCTACTTACATTATAATACTCTAAATTTTTGTTTTTTCTTCTTAAATAATACATAGAAACGGTAAGGCATCGCGTTAATTATTTCAACTTTCCCCTTCGGTGGCGTCTTTAGAGCAAAAATGGATATAAAATAGGTCTTTGTGGGGATCGTTTGAAGTCTCAAAGCCTAACGGAACAGGGTGAGATGGGTAGATACTATCAGGCTGCCGCATCCAGATAGTGCGTGCTTGTGTGCACTGAATTTTAATGTACCTAATTATATATCAGTTATATCTTAATGGAATTAATAGAATTTTGGGGTTTATTTGTCTATGTTTGATTGTTTTGGAGGAATATATTACAATGTAAGTATTGATATTGCTTTTTTATATTTTGTTTTAGGCATAGAACATTTATATATTATGGTCTTTAAATTAACCCGAGTATATATTTAGATGTCGAATGTCAAATTTCTGCCTAATAATTATACGATAACGTGAAAATTAACAGAATATATTTAATAATTAAAACTTTATCTTGAGCAATGTACGCAAAAAGAATAAGCAGCTGGTAATGGAAAATATTCAGTTTCAGCAATATGAGGTAAAAGCTGTCGAAATAATTGTTATAATTCCGAAATGAATTTACAAAAAAATGTTATCTATTTCAAACAAACAATAAGAAAAACCACAAAATCTAAGCGACGTATTCAATTAATGTCTAAATTTTGAGTTTTCCCTGAAAAATGTGCACAGCGAACGCGGTCGATACAGTCCCCCCTCGCCCCGCAGGTGCGACGAGATAATCCAAGATGGCCGCCGAGATAGGACGTGACGTCACGGCCCTCCCCCGCCCCGGGCGCATCCTCGCTGCCACCCTCTCAAGATCCTTTAGAAATCTGGAGGTACGGTCGGCATAAATGGTAACGGTATGTACTTTACTAATAATTTATTATTCTTAAGGAAGCAAGTTAAGTAATTAATGGTAGTAGCTAGAATAATTTTAATGAATTGATATTTAATGGCTTTTTAAGTTGTATATCTATTGTAAGCCATACAAATGTATTTAGGATTCCAAATATGTGAGGAAAGTAGTTGCTAATATCTAGTGTAATAACAATAAAAAATATTTTATTACAAATAAAATTACACACAATATCTATTTAAAAAATATTTTATTTTAAGCTTCTTTTGGCACAGGGACGGGTTGAGGTAAATGTTCGGCATCGACGTGGAAACCATCCTGTCCTCCTCGGTATTTGGTAACGTAGACCTTGTCATCATCACCAACGAAACTGTATTGACCTTCGATTTCAAGTACGAAGCCTCCATTGTTACCGGGCACTAGACGACCACGTTCTGATACTACCGTGTCTGCAAAAAGTATTATATTCTTATTAGAAATCTTCAATTGATTATAAGGGACCTCATATTTTAATATAATTTATTGATACCATACTATCAAGAATAGTTATATACTTTTCATTATAGCCTATCTTATGCATTAATCCTGAATAGTAGGATAAAATAGGGTAAAACGCCCCCGTTCTTCATTTCAATTTCATTTAGAACAATTACTTCTTCCTTTCTCCAACAAACCATAGAAATTACAATTATATAAAATAATCATATAATTTTTATAATTATAAAATTTAATCTTAAAAGTAATTGCAAAATTTAAAAGCAGTAAAATATTATAAATTTAAGACAAAATTTGCATCACTCACTCTCAGCAGTAATATATCTTAGGGCATACTGTCCGAATTCATCGTGAACTTCTTCATGTCGTATAGCAGGCAAGAATCGTAAGGAATCGTCACCATCTTGGTGTGCTGGTGCACTGAGCACTACTGCAGCTAACGACGCAAATACAATTATCTGAAAATAGATTTATATTAATGTATTTTAAGTGAGAACTATAATAGAATTAACTCTTATAAGAAAAAAAATTGATTATTTGAGTTTACAAAATTTCTAATAGAAATAAAATACATTATAATGGTATAATAAATAGCTGACATAGAAAAATGTGTTAGATCTTTTGCACCTGACAGATGCAAGACCTGGAAAGTCTAGAACTTTTACATAGTAAAATTCTGTCGTTAAATAGAAATATAACTCACAGATTTCATCGTTGTTGTTATTGTTATTGTTCAGTGACTGATGTGGAACGCTTCGATACGTTTGCTTAAATATGCATTGGGATCATTACAGAATGTATCATTGCATAATTCGTTATTAATAATTACTAGTTTATTAATAGCAATAATATTTATATTTTATTACTTAATTAAGGTGAAAAATGTTGAGAATGTACTATCAAGGCATTGTTTGTTTGTTATGGGTTCAATCTCCACTTAGGTAAATAACTTGAAATACAAATATGAAAAATAAGATAATAGCAATTACATGCAATGCCTCGAGAATTCGGCGGAAAGTGGGGAATAGAAGTGTCTCAATGGGAACGGAGTATCTTAACACTAGGTTCCCAGATTCCCTCTGCCTACACTACTTTGTGTGGGATAAAGAGTAAAGCTAAAAAAAATTATAAATATTTACACTGTAACCAATAACATTCTAAGCGTTTTTTGTACTAAAATATATTATGTATCTAGTTGATTTATCATATTTGTTATAAATATTGTAGAAACTAGTTTAATATGTTAACATATTTAAAACTGTAGCTCAAAACTCCTCTATCATGTCCTAATTGAAAATTATAAAATAAACAAAACAAACATTTTTTCTGCGGACACTACAAAGGGTGGTGCTATGTGCTATGAGCTATGTAAGAGGTTATCTGCGTCGTCGGAGCCTATCTAAATCTGTATAATCGCACCCGCCAAATAATTATTATTACATGTACCGACGGGTACCCTATAGGTAGCCATCATATCAGAAGTAGGTACCTACTAGATACCTTGTAGTAAGATTTCAATAAATGTGTCTGTACCGATCCTGTCTACGATAAGCTTTGTGAGCTTTGAGCAAATGGCTGCCTCACAATAGTGCTTTTAAAGCAACAATAAGATAATTGATTATATGCACTTACTTATATAGATAGTCTTGCAAGTTTTCTGTGTGTGTCGTTGCATTGTTTTGCTGTGTCAGTATATGGCGACTAGGTAGTTAAGGCGACAGGTTCGATTCCCATTCGAGGAATTGAAACATTTACTATTTCATTTATTCATTTTCCGAGGCAAAGCGCGGCGTTGAATACCAATACACAATGCTTCCAGAATTCGCCGAAAAATTAATAACGATATATCTTAACACTAGGTTCCTTCTGATTACCCTAGTAAAACGTCAATCTGAAAAAAAATTGGAATTATAATATCCAATTTTTTTTTTACTTTTAAGTGTTAACTTACTACACTTACTACTTTTTTTTTAAGTGTTAACTTACTACAAATATAAGAAAAAAAACCAGTTATCTAACTACTGTACAAATAAAAAATATATAGATATATCTAATGTTACTGACAGATATTACAATTCTGCTTAACCTCATGCATCTTCATACATCCAGGGGTTAAAAAACTTTTCATGGTTGCGTTCAAAGCTCGTTTTCGTAGGAGGTTTGCTGATGACGTCGATAAGGCAGGCCGTGTGAAGTCATCACATAGACGCGAGAGCTGCGTTATTGCAGCCTCTCGAGCCCCTTTTGTGTGTGTGATCGCTTGGATTTAACGTTTACGCGGTTTTTTTTAATGTTATATCTACAATATAAGTCAAATATTGTTTTAAAACTTTGGAATTTATTAGCCAAATAATTTTAAAAAAAGATAGTCGGGCTTGTAATTTATAATCAATTATTATATACGATAATATGACAATATTACATTAGACGCCAGTCGCACTCCATTACCCACATACAGTCGCGTTTACACGCACAAAGTGTGACTGGAAACGCAACTTGTTATGGGTTCGATCCCCACTCGAAGAAATAAAATATTTATTTAGATTTATATTATCAGTTCTTCACTCTAGTGACGAGGACAAGTGCGGCGTTGAGCTCCGCCACTCAACATGCAACGCCTTCAGAATCCGGAAGTAGAAAACGGAGTGTTTTAACTGTAGGTTGCCTTTGCCTACCCTACAAAATGCAGATAATTCGATTTTTCATATTTTCAATATTTGTAACATTAAGGGTTGTTCTCAATAAGCATACCCGTGTTCAAAGTTTAGTACAGCCCCGATGACGCCGATAAGGCAGAGTCGCGTGAAGTCATCACCTCTAGAGAGGTCCGTTAACTTAGTCACTCCACTCTCCACCTCCTTTTGTTCGGGAGGATCGTTCGGATTAAGCATTTAAGCGATTTTTTCAATGGGAGGATTAAGTGATCTCTATTGGTTGCTCCCGTATTGTATTATTGAGATACAAGGCAATATGGTCCTTATTAATATATATAATAGGATGTAGGTCATTTTAGTACAAAACAAATGTATTGTGAAAGATCTCATTTACTTTTGTTCTCTTGTTATTTATTTTGTCGATTTAACAAAAAACTTAAACAACATGTTTGATATATTTTAGGTACCTATTTTCAAGAAAAGCTAATAACATTTAGCTATAAAATATATATAACCTAAGATAAATTCTAAGATTTAGATCCTAGACCTATTTACACCATATATGATAAGAAAATTACATAGCTGTTGGAAACCATTCATCTATATCTATCTATGTTTCGAATAGATAGGCAGTACACATACCTAATATGTTGTATCTATCTATATGGAACAAGTAATTAGGCGACGCACGAGGAACGAGGCGGGAAGCGGAAGCTCACCGGAGATGAAGGCGCGATACAATATCCGGTTAGACGCCATTTCCGCCAAACGTAGTGTGTGGACGCCTTTATGTGGGCTTTTATTTCATATTTTCAGTATATTAGTGAACATTTTGCAAGAAAAACACGTAATGATTGAGATTAAATTAATGATTTTTGAGATTGAATCATATTTCTTAATTTTAATTAAAAAATTCTCTTGCTCCGGTGCATTGGTTGAGCTTTGTTACTTAACACGCAAGATTTCGAAACTAGATGGAATACAGTGAACAAACACTAACATCTTTACTTGCCCTAAAATGTTCAAGAGATAAGCAAACCTATATAACAGGAAACAGAATAATAATTACTACTAATTACTACTATTCTCAACTATGGCCAGTCGTTTCGCAGGAGCACAAATGTGCGACGCGTGTCTACGCCACTGATTGTGGGTTCGATCTCAATTCGAGAAAAAGAAATATTTATTTAGAAATATTAAATATATATTTTCATTTCTTCGCGCTGGTGTCGAGGCATAGTTCCGCCACTCAACACGCAATGCTTCTAGAATTCCGCGGAATATGGGAAACGGAGTCTTAACAATAAGTTCCCTCTTCCCACACTGCGTAAAGCTGATTTAATTTTGATTTACTATTTACAACTAAAATACTCTAAATTGAACATACAGTATATCTGTTACACAAAAACCACAGAAGGGAGATCGTTTAATAAACCTTTAATTGCGCAGTACAGACCGCGAACATCCATTACGAATGTGAGCCCAGGGTGGTCCCCAACGCCGGGACAGATGAACTAGTGCCTTCTGTAATGTATGTTAACACTATAGTCCCGGTGATAGCCATTGTATATACTCGTATTGTACGACATCTGCTTTGTCTTTTGCATATTGTTTAGTATGATAATTCTTTTAAGCACTTTTTTTGGAAGTTAGTATTCACATGACTAAATGAAATATAATCGAGAAGATTAGATTTTTTTTAAATGTATAAAAAAAATCATATTCTGGTAGTTACTAACGCCCAATGTTAATA